>JAAAKG020154836.1:6342-30581 GCA_010014905.2 Druon quercuslanigerum | reverse complement strand
CAGTGTGTTCATTTTTATCGTATGTCTTTCATTTTTTCTTATATTGAATATTTTTTCCTTATAGTTCTCCCAAAGCAGAAAATGTTTGAAAATATTGTAGGTACTTGAAGTTCCCAATGCTATTTTATTTCGGGGTCATTTTGAATTTGTCATTCTTGACTATAGTTTCCTTATCAGCGACACCAAAAAATATTTGATAGTAAGTTTCAATAAAATGCTAATAATTTTTATATTTTCCGTCCGCCATATTGGATCTGCTATTTTTAATTCTGTAATTCTGACTTCTGCTTCTTTTTCAGTGACTTCAAGACCCTCCAGTAGCAAGTTCAAAGCAAATCTGGTAATTTTGATTTCTCCAGTCCGACACATTGGAATCCAAAAGTTTACTATTTTTAGTGGGGTAGACTGGGGTACGTTGTCACATTGGCTTTATTTAAAAAAGTAATAAACAGAGAGCAGCACCAGTCCTTTTAAAGCGTCTTTGTGTATGCCAACTCTTGGTATGTTAAAAGTTTTCCTATTGTATCAGCTGTGCTGACGGAAAATAAAATTAAATATTTTCTTCTGCAGTAAGATAAATTTCACTGTATGATTTTTCAAAAATCAGACATTTAGCGTATTTTTAAGGAATAGAGTAACTTTATATTATCTGAAATATGTACTTTTAAAAAATATTTTACTCAAATAAAGTTTAGGCAACACTTTTCATGCAATTAAATTGCACGCGACAACATGCCCCGGTAAAGGGGCATGTCGTCACAAGTGACATTTCCTTATTCATTGTTAATCAATTGATACAGCGTTAAGATTACATGAGATTCGATACTGTCAAATTTAAGATGAGGGTTTACTTAAAACATTGGCTTATCACAGTCTTCTTAGATATTAAATATAAAAAAGAAACATCTTTGAACAACATGTGTGACAACGTGCCCCGGTTGACCCTATTACTTACAGTTAGTTTTATTATTATAATTTGACCGACTGACACTATGTGATTAAATGAATTATTTTTTAACACATTTATTCAGTACTTCATAAATAAATTAAATAAAAAATAATAATAATTTTAAATGGTTGAATTTTAAAAATGGTTAGAATATAATCTTTTTTCTAGCCCTGACCTGTAAATCTCACATTGGTAAAGTTTATTATTAACACAATGAACGTAAAATGTCTTGATCTTGCTTTTGATGCTTTGAATCTGAAAAGAAAACGGAATATTTTTATCATGACTTTGCGGGCTAGAAAACGTGCGTGATAATTTAGTAGACCTAAACCTAATGGTAAGTAAAATAATATACTCCATATTCTCGTTATCAACTTAACTTTAGAGCAACATAATTATTTTTTTAAAGAATACTCTTGAATTTTTAACTAAATACTTTTTTACAAAATAGTTCAATAATAATCAACCAAATATTTAAATGTCTAACGGAAAAGTTTGAATTTTCAATCATAAAGAATAAAATTTTTCTACGGAAAGATAAATATTCGATCAGAAAAGATGATTTTTTAACCAACAATTGTTTTTATTAATATTTAGGTTTGTAACAAAATAGTAGAATTTTCAAATAAATTTATGAATTTTCGATAAAAAAGGATTACAAAAAATATAAAACTAACTAAATATTAAAATTTTAATCTTAAAACGACCTCTTTTTAGCAAAAAATGGCATGGTTAAAAAAAGGATTTTCAATACGTACGGAAATTTAAAAAAAAATTATTGAACTAACTATTTTAACCTCAAAAGAAGTAGTATTTTTAATCGAGAAAATTAATTTGCAACCAATGCAGAACAATTTACAACAAAATAAATAATTTTGTACCAAATAATTTAATTTTAAATTTAAAGCATTTATTTTCAACCAATAAAAATAAAATTTTCAAAAAATAGTTCAATTTTGCACCAAACTATTAAATTTTCATTCCAAAAGCGCGAATTTTTTATTATTCAATTTTCTGAATGTTTAATCTGAAAATATAGATTTTTGTTTTTTTGGTTCTATAAAGTCATTTCTGTTTTAAGCGAAAAAAAGTCAAAAGGGAACATTAATAAAAAACAACAAGGAAAAAGAGAGTCAAACAGAGGAAAACATAGATGACTTGAGGTATTTAAAATTTATCCAAAAATGAATTTTCATAGTTTCTTTTAAAAATCATACTGCTGAGCAGAATAAAACAGATAAAGTGTGTCGAACTACATTTGTGCAGATAAATAAAAATTATAAACAAGTGAGAAGTATTAGAAGAAAAATTAATAATTCAATTTATACTTTTCGAAGTATTTCCTGATAATCATCACTTCAAAAATCGTCCAAAAATTTCGTAGTTTTATTCTCCACACTTTGTAAAGGTCATTTAGCTTAAAACAACAAATTATTTAACGCCCTGAATAACTTATAAAGTAAATTCTCAAAATAGGTTAGTTTAAAATGATCAATATTTATTTTAAATGGCAGGATTTTCGGGTCATTAGGGTATTCACGGGCATTTGGGGAGGTTAGTTAGGTACATAGGAAGATAATGAGGATTTCAGGAAGCTGGTCAGGCATTAAGGGAAGTAGCTCGTATTTCAGGTTTTTTATTATTTAGCTTTTATTACAACTCAAACTTATTAGATTTCAGAAAATTATCAATGCCGAATATTTATTTTTGTTGTTATAATTTAAGTAAACAAATATACAATTTTTATAGATATTTTTCTGAATAAATTTATTTTTTATCTTACTAAATATTGAAACAGTTTCACATTCTAATTAAACTGCAGGCGATTGTTTAGATCAACATTTGGTCGTTATAAATATTTTAGGTTAACAAAGAGAATGTGTGCATCCTTTTCTTATAAAAGGGTATGAGTCTCGGTATCTTTCCCTTCTTTCCTTTTTCTCGGCAATCACGTTGGAACCGAGAATTCGATCACGAATATAGTTCATTTCTCGAAGTCGTAGAGAACGATGCCAGGTCTCGAGTATCTTGTTTAACGCCGAAAAATTAGAAAACTAAATCTGTCGAAGGTGACGCTTGTTTAGGTGACTAGCTACTGGCCTCTAGTTCCAAGGATTTGACAAGTTGCCTTCCTTTTGCAGGTGTAAACTGCATCCCAATACCGTCCACTTCAAATATAAGGTGAAGTTGCGAGCCAGATATTGTGTAGAAGTAAAATTCTTTCATTAAAAATTCTTGTAACAATTTTTTCCTGTATCGGAGAAGTTATTTACGCCCCTCAGTAGTTTCTTCAGCTCTTCGGCTGTGAATGATGAACATTCATCTTCAAAATACAAAAAAACAAATCTTGTCGCAAAGCTCCTAAGCAGCGGATAAGATCGACATAAAATTTTCTTATTTTAAACCTTTACAATTCAATGTTGTACACTAAATTTTTTCTTTTAAACGCTTTTTCTTTATTATTAATTAATTTTTCAAAAGTTTTTAAAACTTAATATGTATTTCAAGATTTTTTATTAAGAAAAGAAAAAGTTTTTTACATATAATTATTTTTACAAATTACTTATCTACTTTATTTACTAATAAATTAGAGAACTTACTTTCTTGATTATTTTTGAAATCATATTGTGCACACTGTTGATGGCTAATTAGAAAACAGAATTCTCATTCGCGATAGGAATCTAAAAATAGCTGATTATTTGCTAATGGCTGACGGGCGCAAGAATAGAAAGGACAGAACGCCATCATGCGTCCACAGTCTTAACTCCTTTATGATCTTCTCATGATAACCCAGTAAAGGAGCGCTATTGAACATGATGTTTGGGAAATTCAGTGTTAAGGGATTGGGAGCATTTTACTGAATTACTAGAATCTAGGTCCAATTCGAATCTTCTTAGTATGGTGTTTTTCCTCTACCTCACGCTGGGCTCCGCCTCCCGATCCTCACGCGGAGTTTTCGACCCTGACTCTACTACGCTTTATCCCAGTTTCTTTCTCATTTACTCTGCCATCTTATCCTGGAATTTCATTTTTTAAGGAGCAACTTGTTATAACAGGTTTAAAATAAAGAATATGTGATGAACGTGCATCACATCATGGCGGTTGTGAAACGCTGAATATCGAATGTCTTCACCACAGGACCATCCTGGCTACATTACACATAGTTGAAAGTGACAGAGACCCTCTAATTAATATAATCAGCAAAAAAGAAAAGTGGGCGAAAGAGCATTTCTCTACAAAGCAGCGGAGAAGACTCACGAAGCATTTGACCTCAATTGAAATATCAGGGTTGAGCAAAATGTATCAAGAATGATCGATCCCGAGTCTTCGCTTCTGAAGGTCCAAGTCAAGAAAACACAGAAAAAAATTTCCGAAACAACTGGACCAGCTCCTCGACTAGAGGATCCTCGGCACATTCCACAGAAATGTGAATGATCAGACGATTTCGTTTAAGTTTCCATTTGCTTTATTCAAATTACTTGGATTAAAGCGGGTCTTGAAGGGTTTCATTTTAGCGGGTCAAGACGGTGTTCTTTCAAATTTAGCGTATCGGCGATCAGTCGATTTTGTTTGAGCCATATTTTGCTTCCCTCAAATAAGCCGGATTAAGTTAGGATCATGATTGTTTTAGGTGGAGCCAAGAATTTACTGGTGAATGGTTCTTGGACCGCTCATCAGAATTACTAAAAAATACAATTATACAGATTTTATAAGGTTTTTATAAGATATTTCGTTACATATAAAATGAAAAAAAAAATCTTTGACAAATAAATAAAAAAATTCTGTCAATTAACTTAAAAACATATCAGACGTCAGCGAGTTTGTTCAGCGAATGAAGATGCAAATTTTCTATTTGTTTACTTAAATTACTAATGAAAAAGTTAAATTTTAAGCGATAACACTTTTCTGAGATATCAAATAAACCTATTATTATATTATTCAAGATTCTTTATATTTTTAATATTAGAAAATAAAAAACTAGATATAAAAACGCGCGCTTAGCGTGCGTGAATTTAATGACAGTAGGTAACACAATAATAAATAGATCATTTATAATTTCTCTTTGCAGAATTAGCTCTTCATTGCTGGCTATGCAAAATAAAAGGAGGGATAAAAATTCATCCTTATAATTATCAAAACTACTTAAATCCTACTGAACTGATCGCATTAAAGCCAGGAAAAAGGGAAGTAGTATTAGATGAGTCTCAGATGTACATCATTGGACATGCCGTACGTAAACCAAATAATGATCCTGTTTTGTGTCCATTTGTCATTACTGAATATTATGGACATCCACCTGTAAATATTAAATTGATCTTAAGTAGTACAAATACCAGGAAATATGAAAAAGTACCGGAAGATAACTATCTGCACAGGTTTTTCTTCTCGCTCGTAAAAGACCCGCACATTATTCTAAATGTAACAGTCACGTCGCTGGTGGATCAGGCATCTATTTTCTTGAAGTGGAAGCTAAATCCGTTCAAAATGATAAAGTTTTATTCTTATCATTAATTCTTTTTTAGTACCATTTGCTGTCTGAATTTAATTTTAAATGATACAAGTCATATAATAAAAAAGATTTGAAAAAATTTGATTTGTATTTCATCTTTTTGAATTAAAACCAATGCAATACCAATTATTAGCGTTGGTGTTTTCTCAATTGTTGAGGTCACCACGATTTAAATGGCCATTTAGTTCTCTAGAGAACTAGGTCAAAAAGACGAAAAACGACGGTTGCAAGAGACAGAAAAAGAAGAGCCTAGTTATGATTCATACGGCCATCTAATGCAAGTAAAATGCAAATAATCACAAAAGTGAATTTATCAAATAAAATAAAATAAAATTCCGTATCAGGAAAATTAGGTGTACAACAAGCTCCAAAGACAAACATGCGCAGTGCAAAGAAGAATTTTTTATACGTCCGATAGTTTGTCTACCGTATATAACAAATCTTTTTTTATAAATGATCCACGCAATTTAAAAAATGCAATATAGCTACGTTACCTTCACTTAAACCTGCTTCAAGATCGATTATAAAATTTGGTCAGGATTGTAGAAAAAAGTAAGACAACAAGAATTTACTTTATATAACCCCTTGCGACCGGTGAGTGACACCTTGGATAAATTTGTTTATTTATTAACAAATTTAATTGAAATAAAAAATGTTTCGATTCGCTTCGATTCGGAATATCTCCTTCAAATACAATACGTATTTAATCGCCATATTGGATCCACCATTTTGATTTTACAATTGGCACAGATTCACAATTAACGACCTTAAAAACTCCTTAGACCAATTTTGCAAAGAATTGAAAATTTATTTAACAGGCTCGTCCGCTATATTGGATCTACCATTTTATTTCGTGAATTTTTTGCAAACGTACTCGTAAACAGCGACCACAAAAACCCCCAAGTCTTTCAGGCGAGAAAAAATCTCTCTAAAGAAAATTAATTCACCATGTTTAAAATCTTCTCAAACGGTGAGACTCCTTTATGGCGTTCCTCACTCTTCCTCATTAAAAAAGATTCGTTTGTTCTTAATATACTGCATGTAATCAAGAAACCCATTCTGTGCTCTAATCAGTCACCTTCATCGATAAATCTAAGGCAACCAATCTACGCATAGTGATACTTGGTACAAGTCACTATGTTTCTTGCCGGGCTATTTAAATTACTAAACTGATACCTACTGTGTATGTCTTTGAAACCATTCTCTTTGGTTCTCAGTACTCATTCATAAAAAGCTCTTAAAACTCATCAATTGCATTTGGATTAGAATAGCCTTGATACGCACCGATTACAAATTTGCGAAAAGTTATGCCTAGAATATTTTCTAAAATAGGCCACGGTTGACTTTTTGAACTTTGACAAAGCGACAATCGTGAAAAAATCTTTCTCAATACATCAATAAGGGTTCCTTCTAACCCGCAGTGCAAATAGTAACCTGATTCACCGAGAGTGATGTTTAAAGATTTTCTTTGTGTACTTAATAAAGCTTGTTGAATCTATCGGTTAATTGTGGCCTATTTCGTAGAAAATGGCAAAGATTTAATTTATTGATTTTAGATTTTCATAATTACTCAAACCCACATGGAAACTTTTTTCTACAATGTTAACGGAGTTACCGTTGTTTTCCCTCGTCGTCTAAATTCACATTTAGTTTCTTCCCCAACACAAGTTCATCGACGTCTTCACTAAGGTCTTCTGAAATTTCAATCACTTCTGGACTGATTTCTGTACTCTCTTTGTAATTATCCATCATCTTATCTACATTAAAAACTGTTTTTGCATTCTCTTCATTTTCTTTTCAAATGGTGTAAATATTCTTTGATTCTTTAGAACCGACAACTTCGCTAGTTTTGTCGCACGAGCAGAATGCTGTTTCGTCGCCACTGCAAATTTGCCGAAATTGCGACCTTTCAGATAGAACCTCTAGAATTATTTGTCAGGATAATGGTAACCGTCAAAAAGGGGTGTTGTAAATTTTAGTTTTGAACCCATCTTCTACGAGAAATATGTATTTTTACAACTAGATCTGCAGAACTACTTATCAGGACGACAGAACTTTTCAGAAAGAGCCCAGGAGTTGTGAGTAAGTTTTTGTAAAGGCAGCGTTAGTGCTTTGGATACTGCACAGACTAAACAAAGAAGTAGTGTGCCGTTTCCATAATATTTGTTTTACAATGGTTGTTGCCGTGTGCGACCACGAACACACAAATGAAAGTGCTGTAAAGCAACTGGTTTATTAATTGAAAGAAGAAGCTGCAAAGGAATTGCAAGATTTCGCAAATGAAAATTCTGATGGCGGACACAAATCAAAAGAAAACATTAAAAGAAAAATAAATATCAGGAACGTATTGCTACCATTGATGGAAATGAAATAGGTCATCTATTAGAATCTTTCTGCCTGCTGAAGTGTTTAACAAATAACCTACTAATGAAGGATTTAAAATTTCAGAAACAGGATAAAGAGCAAGTTGCTTCATGAAAACACATGATGAGGACCATTTCCCAACAAATGACTCTGGACACTGGTTTACTAGAGAGATTTGAGCCTTTCTACAATTATAGCCCAGTTAAAGTACGATAAAACGAAAAACAACTCCTTTACTGGGACAGGACTATTCTGACTGACCACTTAGTAAAAATCGTCCAGATGTCCTGTGGTTAGAAAAACTCGATATACTGGGAAGATCCCGAAATATTCCAAGCTGAGGCAGAACATCCTGACCTCGTGGTGGGTGCACAAAGTTACCATCCACCCAGTCGTGAGCTTATTTACTGGAAAGGCTTATGCGAGGTGTACTTAAATCTTGGAATAGCTGAGAGCCCGAAATTCGCTACATCTAATTCAAAAGGCAGTATTGATGAACAAATGCTTCATCGTCCGGAGTTTTATCAGTGTAAACAATGATAGGGTTTAAAATCGTTGGTCACAATCGGTGGACTTAGAACTAGCGTTTGCGAAAACGATTGATCCCTATAAATGGGCTACACAGTATGAATGATGGATCCCTATAGGGGTCTCCAGGATGAATGTTGAATCCGTATAGAGCTGTCCACAGTAATCATCGGATCCTTATAAATGGGGTTTTAAGTGTGTATACTAGTGAATTATGAAGAATGCGGAAGTAGAATATAGAGTTCCGAAACAGGGACTAACACCAACGAAACAACTAATCACTTACTGCCTTCATCGACTGTGTTCAATGGCGAAGTATCAGGTCGTGAGTAATTGTATATGAAAGGTGGGCCAACATAATATAATAATATAATAATACATTTATATAATAATATCGTAATACAATGTATAATAATAATTACCATCATGCACTTGGCTATAACCTAGTTCGTGGAGGGTAAAATACACAAACAGGTATTGAGAAAAAAATGAGTTTCCTTATTTATAATAATAATAATATATACGTTATAACAATAAAAATATATAACAACAAAGTAAAATGCCGCAGGAAAGAATCTGCTATTGTCAGAAAAAAGTTTAGGTGCAATTGAAATTTTGTAACGTGGCTGCTATGAGCAGTCTATTTAAATTTAATTTATATGATGTTTATTTCTATGTAATCTTATTTGTTTCAACGCTAAAAATTTAACTGTATCTACTTCAAAATTGAACGCAACTAAAATTCACCCCTTTTGACTAGTTTGATTACCAGTCAGCCGGCTTGACAGGAATTTTATAGACCGTGGCCGTCCGTTTAGAACTGATGGGGCGGAAGAATTTTGGAATAAGTTTATCACGGTCAGAGATTTCAACTCTCGCATTGTCGGCGAATCCGTCCTCTCCTATTCTCAATTTCATTTTTCTCTCTCCCGCGCCAGGAACGTTACCAACTAATGGACACAAGTACTTTTCAGTCCCAATTTTCTCGGCAATTCCAACGATGAAACCGCATTCTACTAATGCTTCCCATGAGTCCTTGTCTGGCATTAGCCTGAGGTTTCCTTTAAGTTCCTTACTAACGTAAGCATGTTGAGCCATATAAATTTTCCTATGAGTACGTCCGAAACACGCAAGGAGTAACTCTGAAAAGATAAATTTCAAGTAGTAAATTAATCATTGTTTTAACTGTTTAATTATTATTAACTATGAGGTCCGTAATTAGCCTTTCTTTTCCACCACCTTCGTGGTGGAGTGCATTTGTAGCGGGCGTAAAGTTTTATGTATCGGGCGTAAATTTTTATTAATCGGGCGTAAAGTTGTATGTATCGGGCGTAAATTTTTATGTCGGACCGGCGGCTGAGTGCGCATGTGCGAACCTCACTGTGCTGGAAGGAGAAAAATTAGGCCTGTTTCAATTGCTTTAAAATTCCATTCAATTAACCAAGGTTTTTAAGGCCTAAAGACAAGTGCCTATCAAAAAAAACCATACTAATGATTTTTATTATTCCCCACCCTTGCTCCTACAAGGCCCTAAATATGACCTAAACACAAAAAAACTACATTTTTATCCACCATTGTTAATTTTAAAATCGTATTTTACTAATTAGGAAAAAATATTGAACGTTTTTGAGGATAAGTAAATTCTGCCAGAAGCTTAAATTATAAAATTATATTTATTATTGCCTTCTTTATAATTTTTCTATATTTGAAATGATTACATTACAAAAAAAGTATATTCTTTAATAAAAATAATGATTCAAGTTTTTATTTTTTTTTTAAACAAAATTTATGACGGCAAAGTGTAATAATGTGACAAACAAAACTTGTGTAGACAATGACATGACGTTTTCAACAGAATTTATTACACTTCGAAATCATTAAATGTTATGTTTAATTTAAAAAATACGATTTTTAAAATATTTCAAATAAAATTGTTTAAACAAAAAGTAACGCAGTATACCAATTTAAGGATAAAGTGGACGTATATAGGTCATTGTTCAGATGTTTTGAAAATTAGCTATAACAACGACTAAGCCTTAAATTCCATTAAGCAAATACAATTGTTTTTTACATTTTTTGATGAAAAATAATTGTTCAAATAAGTAACATTTGTTTTAAGAATCACAGATTATTTAAAAAGTTAGGAGGTATTCAAATTGTCCAGTAGTAATTATTTTTGTGAAAACAGGCGACAGAAATTGTTGAAAATGAACAAAAATAAGCAAAAATGTAATTTTTTTATTTTTGGATCAAATTTGGGGCTCTATAGGGGGCGCGGAAGAGGTGAAATGATGGCAAATATTGTAGGGAGTTTAAAAAAATTGTAAATAATTTCTCATAGATTTGAACCATTGGAACGAATTTCAAATGGTTTAATTCATTTGAAAACTTTTGAGGGATTTCAAAGGATTCGAAATATTGTTTGATTTAAAAAAATATTTCAAGTAATTTGCCTTGATTTTACAATATAAACATTTAAAGAAATATAATTTAAAAAACGCATACTTACCACTAGGTTCAGGCAAAATTGCCAGGATGAAAAGCAGAGTGCCGATCATAACCCTCATTTTTCTTGAAGTAAGTCAAATGCACTTTTGAAGAATTTCGATAAATTTCCGTAATATCGCAGACTATATATACTGGTCGTTATCTTATTTAATCTTCTAAAGCACGATCAATTTTTATTTATTTGGCAACGCCATGAGGAAAAAATGTCTCTTATTTCAACAGTCGGAACTTCTATCGGAAGATAGTGACACATTCAAGTTCAGAATAACAATAAGGAAAACAAATATTTTTTGTTCAATAGACCGTGAATCAAAGTTGCAAAAATTAAAAACAATTACCATCATTCCTCGCTTTCATAATAAGTAAAAAATATTTTCTTTTGAATATTCAATTGTCATATTGACCAAAAGTTATGTTTATAAATCATGACTTGAAATTTTAGAAATTAAAAACAATTATCCCCATGAATTTCTAAAAACCTTAGCACATCAGTATTTGGCATTAGATTTTTCAAAGCCATAATCTTGTATCGAAAAAAATTGACAACAAAAGTTCATTAGGTGATTAGTAAACAAAAACAAAATAAACAAATTAAAAAAAGTCTAAGTGGGCGTCGAGCACTTAGAAGGCAGGGAAAAATATATAAACGTAATAATATAGTGATATAATAATATAATAACATAAAAATATAATAATATAATGTATAATACAGTAGAACCTCGCTTATCCGAGCCCGCCTTATCCGAGTTCGCGATTATCCGAGGTTGTAACAAAAATAGTGGACCCGTATTATGCGAGCTATAGCGCAAGACTAGTCCTCTGATCTGATTGGTTAATAATCTAAATACTCTCTACAATAGCCCAATGTGTGAGGTTAGGCATACTGCTCTTATCAGATCAATTGATTCCATTATAAAAATGAATACAGGCCAATGGGCTAGTTGCAGCGGCCATCTTTGTTCTGGCACCGCAGCGCCCCTTTTGACTAGTTTGAGTGCCAGTCAGCCGGTTTGACCCCCATTTGATAAGCAGTCGTCGCCCGTCTAGAACTGATGCGACAGAAGTACTTTGGAAAAAGGACATCATCGTTGAAGACTCCAACCCTCATATCGTCGGCGATTCCGTCATTTCCAATTTCCAATTTCATTCTCATGGGTTCGGCACCAGGAACTTTACCGACTATTGGACACAAATAAGTATCAGCCCCAATTTTTTCAGCGATTCCAATTACGAAACCACGATCTACTACTACTTTCCACGGGCCGTCGTCCGACAAGAGCCTGATTTTTCCCTTGAGTGCCTTACTTTCGTAAGCATGTTGAGCCATTTTAATTTTTTTAGGAAAAAGGCACGAAAGGAATAAGTCTGAAAATAAAAATTTAGAGTAGTAAATTAATTGTTTCTTTAATTTTACAATTAGGATTAACTAGGAGAGCCGTAATTAGCTTTTATGCGACCGGTGTGTATGAATCATTCAGTCCCATGCCCGAGTCAAAGAAGAAAATAGCGCCACAGGCAAATATTTGAAAACTTTCAAGGTGCTATTTTTAAATCGACAATATTTTTTTAAAAAATTCGAGGTCAGATTTTGGAACCTGGTGATTTTGTCTCTTGTGGCTGCCGCCCGAGCAAAGCGAGGCGCCAAATTCACAATCGTCAGAGTAACCGTTTCCCCTTAATAGACACGATACTTTATGGGTTTATAGGGTCCACCTATGAACTTAAAAAAAAATAAATATGATTTTATCGATATTCTTACTTCTGTACTAGACGTAAAGCTTTATATACTTTTCATCAAAATTCAAAGATTTACACGTGCTAACGGGTACTCAAAAATCCTATTTCATTGATATAGAGAATTTCGGATTTTCGAAATTTTTTCCGTTGGATCGAAACTATACGAAAACCTTTATTTTTAATCCATGTAAAAAATAATAGTTTTTTAAGAATAAAATGAAATATTTATTCATTGTTTAGAATATTAAATTTAAAAAAAACATTATTTTGGAACCTGGCGATTTTGTCTCTTGTTGCTACCGCCCGAGCAAAGCGAGGCGCCAAATTCACACTCGTCAGAATAACCGTGTCCCCTTGATACACACGATACTTTATGGGTTTATGGGGTCCAGCGATGAACTTTAATAATAATAAATATAATTTTGTTGATATTCTTACTTCTGTACCAGACGTAAAGCTTTATATAATTTTTATCAAAATTCAAAGATTTACGCGTGCTACCGGGTACTCAAAAATCCTATTTCATTGATATAGAGAATTTCGGATTTTCGAAATTTTTTCGGTTTGATTGAAACTATACGAAAACCTTTTTTTTGAACCCATGTAAAAAATAATAGTTTTAAAAAAATAAAATGTAATATTCATTCATTTTTTGGATTACTGAATTTAAAAAAAAAACATGATGTCATTATTTAAATAATTAATTATTGTTTCTTTTCAAAATATTCAAAAATTGAGTCAGGGACGTCCACTTATTCCCTATGCTAATTTTTGTTAAATAATTACATCATTGTAATACATTTCTTCCAATACTTACACATTTCCATTTGTTTAAATAATTTGTATGTGCTCAAGCAGTTTTATTTCAAAAATGTATCAAATATAATATAAAATGTAACATATAAAATTATTTTTCTGACTGTTTAGTACAAAGAAAGATAATATTAAACATTTTATATTTTTTACACAAACTAAATTAGTTTAGACAATTATTTTCTTAGAATATTTTTAAAATCGTATTTCACAAATTAAAAGAAATATTGAATGATTTTGAGGCGTAGTATATTCTGATATAAGCTTTACGTCATTGTATAGACAATTAATTTTTTTCTTAATTTACTTCAAATTGACAAGGACATGACGTTTCTAACAGAATTTAATAATCTTCAAATTTATCAAATATTATGTTTAATTCAAAAAATACGATTTCAAAAATATTTTTAGAAAAATAATTGTTTAAACGGATCAGATTTTTTTTTAAATTAAAAAGGTGATTGATATATTCTTTCTATACACTATGCAGTCAGAATAATAATTGTGTGTATTCTATTTTACATTAATTTTTTAATGTTATAGAAATGAAATGTTTATGTTGCTATAATTGTAATTATTTAACAAAAAGTAGCATAGGATACTAATTTGAGAAAAAGTGGACATCTCCGGTTCTATTGCTAGAAATGTTTAAAATAAACAGTGACTCATTATTTATATAATTATTACTAAAATACGATTATTTTGTGCATTTTCTGAGAAAATAATTACGAGTTGCATTTATTTAAACAATTACAAATTGTTTAAAAATTAAGAATTTAAGAAGTGAAAAATATTCATGAAAATTTCAGGAATGTCAAGGTGTGCAGAGTTTTTTTTAGGAATTCACATAATTGAGAATCTTCAAGAAACTTACGAATTTCAGGGAATTTAGAGAGTTTCAAGGATTTCAGAGCATTAAAAAAATTCAAGGACTGAAGAGAATTTCAAAAATTTCAGAACAAGAAGTTTATGAAATTCAAGGTATAAAGGAGTTCTGGGAATTCAGAGAGCCAAGGAATTGAAAGAATGTACAGAAATGTAAGAAATTCCTTAAATTCAGATTACTCAAGAAATTTTCTAAATTCAGATTGATCAAAGAATTTAGGGGATTCAAAAATTCAGAATATTCAAGAAGTGCAGGAATTTAGAGAATTCAACCAATTTCAGAAATTAATATTGCTCACGAAATTCAGAAGATTCAGAGAATTCGAGGAACTGCGAGAATTCAGAATATTCAAGGATAAGTACAGGAATTTAGAGAAATTCGAGTTTTTAAATAATACTGGATATCCGCGAAATTCAAGGATCTCAGGGAATTTCAGAGATTTCCGAGCAGTAAAGGAATTCCAGGACTTTACAGAACTCAATGAATCTCAAAAGTTCAGAATATTCAAAGAACTCAGGGACTTCAGAAATTCCAGGAATTCAGAAAATTCAGAATTTTTAAGGATTTCAGAAATTTCTAAGCATTTAAGAAAATCAGAGATTTTGAGGATTTTAGGGAATCTGACAAATTTTCATTGCTCTAACTATAAAACTTATAGTTTTAAAGAAGCCTCCACTTCCGCCTAAAATGAAAAAACTTTAATTTTAATTTTCAACAAGTGATTTAGTTATTTTTACGAAAGCTAATATCAAAAGTCAAAAAGGTGAATCACCGCGATAAATCAAACTTCTGTACACGCTTCACGATTGTGAGTTGGGTCATGAAGGGGCACAATACAATCACAACGACAGGCCGGCGAAACCCTCGTGTGTTTCGAGAGTCATCTCGCCAGTGCCTTGGCATATTTCTGGCAAACTGGTATGACTTTCATGTTACAAATCAGCTTTGCACTTCCAAGAGCACCGGTCACAAAGAAAATTACTTTAACTAAATATACTTCTCTTCCTTATCCTTCTGCTTGGCAGTGATTTCTTAATCGGCCGGAGCCGAGAATTCGATCACGAATATAGTTCGTTTCTCGAAGTCTCGGAGAACGAGGCCAGGCCACGAGCGTACAACAAAGATAAATGTCCGAAAATCGTACTTCCAGAAAATTTGACAATTCTTATGTTGGGCAATTGACTATATCTCTCTCGGAGCGTTCGATAGCGCAGGGTTGCGGCCAACACCGTAAGAGAAACAAAAATAGTAATAAGGGGCTTTTAGGGCCGCATTATATCTGTATGGATACGTGGTTCCTGCTTTATTTACATCGGAAATCTGAAGTTTGCTCTTAACAGAAGCATAGACCTTTAGGTCATCCATATAAAATACATAAGTGACCTTATGCTCGGGATGATTAGTTTCGCCACAGACATCTGCAGAAGAATTTGGTGGTGCGAGAGATAGAGGCAGAAGTGTGATGCAAAAAAGTAGATTTCAAGTAAC
This sequence comes from Druon quercuslanigerum, assembly GCA_010014905.2. Classification (NCBI taxonomy): domain Eukaryota; kingdom Metazoa; phylum Arthropoda; class Insecta; order Hymenoptera; family Cynipidae; genus Druon; species Druon quercuslanigerum. Next base: position 14,798 of record JAAAKG020154836.1, on the reverse strand, counting down.
GTTTCCTGGGATTTTCAAGAATTTAAAATATTTTAGGGAAGAAATTCAAGAAATTCACGGACTTAACGGAATTCAAGGAATTCACGGAATTCACGAGCTTTAAGGAATTCACGGAACTCACAGAGCTTAAGGAATTTTTGGAATTCAAGAAATTCAAGGAATTCAAGATATTAAAAGAATTCAAGGAGCTCACCTAATTGCAGGGATTCAAGAATTTCACGAAACTCAAGGAATTCGACGAATTCACGTAATGCAAGAAATTTACGGAATTCAAAGCACTTACGCAATTCAAGGAATTTACGGTATTCAATGATTTCAAGAAATTAAAAAAGTTAAAGAAATTCCAGGAATTCACGGAATTGGCAGATTTTACAAAATTCGAGGACTTTGAAGAATTCACGTAATTAACGATCTTCAAGGAATTTACGGAATTTTCAGAATTCAAGGAATTCAAGGAATTTACGAAAATTAATGATTTTAAGGATTTCAAAGTATTTAAGGGATTCAAGAAATTCAAGGAGCTAACGGAATTGAAGGGATTTAAGAATTTGACGGAACTCAAGGAATTCAAGGTATACAAAAAATTCGCAGAATGAACGGAATGCAAGGAATTCAAAGAAAAAAGGGAATTCGCGAGATTCATATAATTCAAGGAGTTTAGGGAATTCCGTGAATCTACCAAATTTTCTAATTTCGTCCAATTTCGTAAATCCCTTGAATTTCGTCAATTACGTGAATTCCATGAATTGCTTGATATCCATGAAGTCGATGAATTGCTTGAATTCCTTTTATTCCATAATTTCCGTGAATTCCTTGCATTCCTTGAATTACATGAATTCCGTGAATTCCTTGCATTCCTTGAATTACATGAATTCCGTGAATTCCTGGAATTCAACGGACTGTTTGAATTTCTTGAATTCCTAGAATTAATTTAATCTAGTGAACTTCTTCAATTCTGTCAATTCCTTGGATTCGCTCAATACCTCAAATTCTGTCAATTGCTTGAATTTTTCCAATTCCTTGAATTCTGTCAATTCCTTGAACTCCGTGATATCCGTGAATTGTTTTCATTTCGAAAGTTCCGAGAAGAGCCTGAATTGCTTGAATTCTGTGAATTGCTTGAAGTCCGTCAATTAAGTAAATCAAATGAATTGCTTACATTTTTTAAATTCCTTGAAAATATAAACAAATTAATAAATTAATTAAAAGTTGTTTGAAAAATTATATTTTTTAAGTTGAATTAATTATTATTTCACTCTAATTAAAAAGTAGAAAAAATATTGATACTATTTTTCTAATGTTAATAAAAAACTAAGACTTTCTGAATATATTCTGAGATGACAATGCTTATGAAAATGATAAATTGTGTAAACAATAGATGTAAATATATAATTATCAGTAAAAGGTAGTGTTTAGTGTAACAGAAATAATTTGTATTCAACAAATCAAAGAAAATAAAAATAATCATTAATAAACTTCACAAATTAATAACTTGACTTAATATTATTGAAAAAAGATTAATTTGTTTTCTTGTGGATTTGACCTGCTGAAGACAGTTTTTGGAATAATTTCAAATACAAAATCAATTTGCGATTGCAAGCTTGTCCTATATTATAGATATATCATTATGCTTACCACTAGGTTCTGGTAAAATTGCCAGTACGACGAACAGGATGACGGTCAGGGTCCTCATTTTTCTTCAAGCAAGGAATGCCCGCTTTTAAAAATGTTAATAATTGTCCGTAAAGAAGTAATATTTATTCAAATATTTCAGTCTATATATATATATATAATATTCGTTATCTTATTTAATCTTCTAAAGTACAATCAACTTGTTTTATTTGGCAATGCCACGAGAAAAAATGTAGCTTATTTGAACATGCAGAACTTCAAGCGGAAGATAGTGACACACATTCAAAATTTAAAATTAGGAAAAATTATGATCATTCTTCTGCTTCACAATGAGGAAAAAAATTTTTTTTTCAAGATTCAAATGTCACCTCCACCAAAATTTTGAAAATTAAAATCAATGATTACCAGAAAATTCTATAAAAGTACCTGAATTTTCAACGAAAAAAGTCACTTTTAAACACAAAATGGAATACTTTTTTTCCTAAATATTTCTATTTTTATATATTTTATACAGTTTTGATATGATTATATTTAATGCTACCTTCACCCTCATTATAATTTTTGAAATTGTAAATTTGTTGTAAAATTTTGGTTTGAGATTCGCGCGCTTTTTATCACTTCTGGTTTCGGTTTAATCGTAGCTGAGTTGCTGCACCAGGGCAGGGTAGAGAGAGAGAGAGAGAGAGAGAGAGAGAGAGAGAGAGAGAGAAACTAAGAAAGGCCCGGAGGCAGGGTGAGGTAGCGGCGTAGCGACAGAATTTATGTAAGTTACGGGAGAGGTTACTTTTATTTATTTCGATATATGACGGGGACAAAAAACGAAAAGAAAAAAAAGATTCTTCAGACGTTAGGCAAAAAGAGCATAATGCACAGAAAAACGGTAGAAAGAGGAAGATTTAGGGCGGAGAGTTTAGGTTCAATCAGTGGCTTCATTAAGAGGAAAAGGAATAGGACAGAGAGAGAAAGTAGGGAAGCTAAGGTATAAATGTAAAAAAATCCGAATATGTTAAGAACACCACCGGTAAAAGAAAAGATTAGAATGGTCGAAAAAAGATAATCGCAAGGGAGGCAAAATTAAATATAGAGGGCTAATAGAAGTTCCAAATTCAACATCAGTGGAATTTCGTGAGATGGTGAGACGAAATAGAGAGGAACAAAAATATGTAGAAGGAGAGAAGGGAAAAAATAAAACAAGAAATTAGAAAACAAATTACGTTGTTCAGAAAAGACATCAGAAAATAGGAAAAAGTTATGAAAATTTAGAAAAAAAGTTGTAAATTAAAGAACAATGATTAGAAAAGCAGGTAGAGCCCGATGAAAAGGTGTTAGAGTTGGAACGTAGGAAAGTGAAGATAGAAAGTTCCAACCGGGAATTTGGTGTTAGAAAGAAACAATAAGGAGAGGGAAAAGGTTAGGAGAATAGGCAGAAAAATAGAACGAAAAGAGAGAGGTAAGAGAAAACGAAACGTAGTGATAAAGAGTCTAAAATAATAGAAAAATGAACTAAAATAAAGTTTGGAAGAAATGCGAAATAGGATGAACTTTAAGGCAGAGATAGAGGAAGCGCAAATTATATGAAAAAAAGCGCGAGCGGAGAGAAAAAGGTACTGGGAAAACTAAACAAATGGAAATGGAAAAGGGGAGTGATGACACAGAAGAGAGCTTTGCTTCGGAATTCAGATAGAATACATGATACTTTGATATCGGTAGAAAGGAATATGCAGTTATATTTAAGGAAAATAGAAGAAGAGGAAAGAAGTAAGGGTATGAGGACGTAAATCAAGTATGGCAAAATACAGATAGAATATTTAATAAAAAATGTAGTGTCTGGAAACTAAGAAAGAGAGAGAGAGAGAGAGAGAGAGAGAGAGAGAGAGAGAGAGAGAGAGAAAGAGAAATGAGAGACAGGAAAATAAGAAATAGTGATAATCAAAAAGAGACGCAAAGCGGAAAGGGAATACCTAATAATAAATGAGGGCCCGCAACTAGGAGAGGAAGAAACGAGAGATAGGAAAATAGGAATTGGGAAAATGTTACTGGAATATAGAAGACATGGAAAGATAGACAGTTTATAAGGAATTTGACAAAATAAGATATAGTAGTTTTAATGGAGATGCGGCTGGAAGAAAAGGGATGGCGAAAATTAAGGGGAAGGCAATTAAATGCATAGTGATTAAGGAAAAAGCACTAGACTCATAATAAAAAAATAATTCGTTGCGAGAACAAGAGATTGAGTAGGAAGGAACTAGGGAGGAGGAGAGCGAGGAAGAACATCCAAAGACAAGATACCTGATGGGGGGGGGGGTGTTATAAGAGCTTTTGGGAGACAGGATGGTTATCTTATAAGGAAATATAGGACGGAGATTTGAAAGGAGAATACAGACGCTCAGGAGGAGAAAAGGAACGTTAATTGATTGTATGATTGTGGACGCTGAGGCAATGAAGAAAGTTGAAAAATTAGAGGTTAGAGACTATATATACATTCAGATAATTTTTCCATAATAGTGCCATTTGACGGAGAAAATAGTAATAACGCTATGGATAAACAGGTAGAAAATGTTAAAAGAGCAGGAAGAGTGCACTGGTCAATGAAAGGAAAATAACAGTTCAAGAAAAATGATAGAAATATCAAAATGGGAGAGAGGAATGCAAGCGAGGAGATGGAAATAATAATTGAAGAAATAAAAAGAGTATTAGGGTGGACAAGCAGCAACAAAAATAGTTAAGGAGAAAGTAGAAATTTATATGACAAGAAATGTAAAGACGAGATGTGGTTACGAATGTAGCAAAGAGAGAAAAAGAAGGAAAGGAATAAACAAGGATATTGAGAAGGTAGAAGGAAAAATATATTTTATGGATTCGCTACGAGAGTTTGAGGGGAAACTTAGGAGAGGAGGAAAATATGGTAGGGAAAGAGAAGAAATAGCCATATTAGTTTGTGGTACAGAAATATGGAGATGAAAGGAATAAAAAATATGTATAGTTTACAAGAAAAGTACACAAGGTGGACGCTGCGAGCAGACTGAAGGACGCCTGAATAGACGTTGAGCGAAAAAGCGAAAACAAAAATTAACTTGCAGAACGGAAAAGATGGCATTGCAAGTTTGAGACAGAGCTAAGGGAAGGGAATGCAGGAAGGTTAGTGGAAAACTCTTTTAGGAATGTAAAAGAAAGGAAAGGTTGGGCGATAGAATTAAAAGTATGGGAAGAAGAAATGAGGCAGTTTTTTCGTGCTGGAAATATAGAAGAGGGAATTAGAGTAAAGTATAAAGAATTGGAGAGAAGGAACAGAGAAAGGCAATTAATAGAAAGTTGGGAGGTCATTAAAGAATCAAAGTAGGATAGATGATATAAGATGATAAAAGAGAAGGAAGTAACAAACTATTTGAAAAATGTATGAGCTGTGAGAAGATGGATCAGAATAACAAGATTTGAATTAAAAACTTGGAAAGCGATGCCTTAGAGGAAGAGAAAGAACAGAAAGTGCAGAATAAGTAAATGGGGGGGGGGGGGAGAAAACATAAGAGCGTATATAGGAAGGATGTATGAGATGAATAGAAGATAGAGGTAGTTGGCAAGAGAATGTGGTAAAGATTCTATGGAAGAATGTATCTGTTGATGCGTGTATGAAGGAATCGGATGAAGCTAGAGGAGCGAATAAGAAAAAATAATGAATCGATGTGCACAAATGGCAACATTAAGCTACAAGAGAAGTGAAAGTGAAAGAAAAAGGAAGCAAAATTTGCTTAGTCTGGGAGCATGAATATCTGTATGGATTTTATATGGATTCCTAGAAAGTTTTATCAAAGAAATTGTACCTTTGGATGTGCTACGTTTTGCCCACAAAAAAACAGGCGTCGAGGTGATAATTGTCACGTACGTACATAAAAAGTAATACATTTAACGTAAATTGCTCATCACGAAAGTGAATAAAAAAATTATATTTAAAAAATGTAGAAATATCCTATTTACCTGTATTATTTCTATCATTATTAACGTTAGTATGACTCCGAAGACGCAAATTTGTATCTGGGTCAGCAAATATTCATCGCTTATCAAATGTATGAATCATACCTTCTATATTTTGCAATCTTTTATCTAAATAAATCAATGATAATTTAGCAAAAGTGATACAAAAATATTCAGTTATTCAGTTAAAACGTAACTCAATTGAAAAGTTTTCACTTTTTCACTCTTAAAATTCAAAGTCATGCGATTTTCAACATTCGTTCTTCTCTGCTTTGTTGTGTGCAACAGTGAATGTCAAGTATTGTTTGAGCATAAAACTAAAGCGGAATCTCCATGTGAGTTAACAAATATATTTAATGTTTATTCTGATATTTTTAATTCTATGGGTAAGATGCCAAGAGGGAGTCAAAAAACTTTAAACTCGTATAGGGGAAATTATGCCAGAGTGGATCACATTTAACATTGGGTAATTTGAATTTATTGGAATATACAAAAAGTTGTTCTTAAAATTGTAAGTCCTTTTTCGACTGCTTAAAAACCTTCTTTGTCCTGGAGGATGAGGAAGGATTGATAAAATTTGACCTTGTCAAAGTTAAAAATAGTTCAGTCCAAGGAAGATAAAGTGAGAAATATGATAACTTTCGGTTTTAAATTAGAGAGAGAATCGTTGCTCGACTTAAAAATACAGAGATCGAAGGACAATGGAAGATGGAACGAAGTAGAAGTCTCCAGTCGATTGGAGAACCTTCGAGAAGCATTCGCATCAGGATTATTAAAAATGAAAAACCTTGTAGGTGTAGTTATAATGAGGGATGATGACATCTTTACGAAAGGCGAAGATACCTTCAAATCAACATCTTTTAAACTAGTGGACGAGATAGATATCATAGAAGTCACTATAATCATGAAAACCTTAAAAAAGAATAAAGCTCCAGGCCCTAACGGGATCACGATAAAACAACTCAAGGACATTGGCGATCTGAAGAAGAAAAGACTTGTCCAAATTTAAAACTGTTTTTTACGAACTGGTCACTTCATAGAACGATGGAAACTCAGCTTCTGCCAGAAAAGAGGAACCTAGACACAAACTATATACCCAGTGAGTCACATCAAAGAAGTTTACAAGAATGGCGAGTCAACCTAAGTCATCTGTAAGGATCTCACAAAAGCCTTCGATATCATAAACTAGAAAAAGCTTATCTCAAAAATGGTTGTGATGGAAACGCCAGCGAACATAATCCTAACAATACACAATAACCTCCTAAAGTTCTGAGTAACAGAAAAGCGTTTTAATAGCATTGGGTGAACACATCACGTCCCACACGAGTCACAAAATCTCACAGCCAAAATAACCCCTAAAATCATCTCTCAACATGCAGACAATCTTTGGCTAATAAATAAAGGAAGTACGCCAATATTCGACCCCCAAAATCTGAGCGAAATGTGCGAGAGAAAAAGGAATGTAATACTAGACAGATTCGGAATTGAAATGCAACGTCAGCAAGACCACAGCCATCATATTCACAAATATGGCTTGTGATCTTGCGGATTTCCCGAACATCACAAAAATAAGGTTAGCGGAAAATCTAGCGAAATTACGCTTGGTTTGCATCGAGAGTAAGTTCGGCAATCCTTATTTTTATTTGTTTATTTAAGAATTATTTGTCTATGTTTCTTTTTTATTTCTTTTTATTTTTTTCCGCTAAAAATCGCTATGAGAGCTTTTAAATGTCGCGGTCTTGAGTGGTGAATCTTGAAGGTCTCCACCACCTAACATTGCGTCATCGACTAGGGTCTGTCGTCACCTCCACCTTAGCGAGGCTTCTTCTGTCCTGTGACCTACGGCGTATTCTTCTTCTGGCTTTACTCCTGGATTATCGGATCAACTCACTCTTCGACCGTCTGAGATCCACGATATGTCTCTGTTGAAAATGGACTAAGGCGATTACCAGCTTAATTATTTATAAAATTAGGTAATTTCGCCACCTTGTATATTTTATTTTATTTCTGGACGTTGATGCCGTCTCTCTTATCTTTTCGAGAATACGGAAAGAATTTTGGTTGATCTCTTGATTTAGCGAGGCAATTGAAAATTAGTCCTCTGCGCAGGACACTTAATATTTCTTTCATCAAGAACTGTTTATCGCGTTAGCGTACGTTGATTCCAAAATTTCAGTCTAGATTGTGAACTCAAGGTGTAAACCACGTGCTCCTCGACGACCCGCGGAGTAACTAGTGTATTAAGGTAGGATCTTCATCCTCTACTTTTATGGTTGGGCCAAAAAAATTAGGCATTAATATATTGATTATATTGATTTTCTTTCAAATAAATTACTCCTTGGCCAAATCATACTAACTATTTTATGGTTGTGCTTTGTACTTTAAACATTATGAGTCTGTAAATTACTTTTAATGGAATGCCGAATCTAAAATCATGTGCCTTTTTCTCTTGTATTTGAATATTACCCCAAAAATGTTTTTCTAGTTTCCCAATGTACCCATACATACTTGCATTAGCAGAGATCATTTCTCCTTTCCTCGATCGCTAATTTAAGCTTTTAAATGGCTTTGTTTTATATTGTACAATATTTCAATGTTTTCTCAGTGTTTCAAAGTACCCATATAAAATTGTATTAGCAGAGATCATTTCCCCTTTACCGTATCGCTAATTCAAGCTTTTAAAATGGCTTTGTTTTATATTGTACAATATTTCAATATTTTCTCAGTCTCCCAAAGTACCCATATAAAATTGTATTAGCAGAGATCATTTCCCCTTTCCCGTATCGCTAATTCAAGCTTTTAAAATGGCTTTGTTTTATATTGTACAATATTTCAATATTTTCTCAGTCTCCCAA
>JAAAKG020154835.1:0-57764 GCA_010014905.2 Druon quercuslanigerum | reverse complement strand
ATGATAAAACGGAATAAAGGCTTAAGCAATTGTTATAAAGAGAATGGTATACCAATAAATAAAAGCGGATCGTCAAAGGAATAGAATTATGGGAGAGAGAAATAGTGTAGAATAGCATTAACATAATGAAATAGAATCGAAATCGTTAGAATATTATCAGAAAGGGGAACTGGATTGAATGTGATAAAGTTGATCAGAATCGCTTGGAAAGTAGAAGTAGATATTATTCTTATAATAAAATTTAATATGATATTTTGTTTGATTTATTATGCTTTCTTTGCCTAATTATTAAATTTCTTGATCCGATGTTCATGCCAAAAAGAATGAAAAAACCTAGAAATCTTAATGCATCCTTATTGAATTGATGAAAATAAAAAAGGTATTGAGCATACGCCTTGAATTATATATAAAATTATATAAAATAACGATAAAGCTGTAACGCTTTATGACAAATAAAAAGTTTATAGACATGAAACTTATAAATCTTGAGCGCCAAATTAAGTACATAAATGTCAGATTTACGCTCACGTTTTTACGATCTATAATAAAAGCATAAATTTTAACAAAAAATAACTTTTGTTATTACTGCTTGAATTTTTCTAGATGAAAAGATTAAAATGACTTCTCAATAAATATTCGAGCAGTAGTGTTACCCCGCCTAAAAAGCTAAGAGAAAATATTGTTCTCCTAATGTGCACCAATATTTAATCTTAAAAGCTTCATACTGAAGAAAGTTGATAAAATCCATATTTTCCATTTTCCCGCAATATTCAGATATCACACATGACTTATGTGTCTCATTAAAAACCCCTATACTTCAAAATTCAACAGTTTTCTCGTAATCTCTTTTTTTTATGCCAATGATACAGCCGAGACATATTTTCCGCGCAACGAAATTCTGAACATACAAAAGATCGCCGATGCGAAGAATCGCTTTGAACCGCTTTTTTCATAAATTCAAGCGGGGAAATTTCATTCGGTAAATCTATGGTCGGTCGCATTCGTACACGTGCGGCAATATCCCAGAACTTATCGATGCATAAGCTTATATATTGGGAGATGGAATCGCGACTGAAAAAAGCAAATGGAAATTCGCCACATCAAAAATAACGCGAAATGCGAATAAGCAAAAGAGAATAAAAATGCTCACTATTGTCGGACGTTGGGAAATTCGTTGCTAAGGAAATATCGTGTCGCGTTATCTGGTTTGCAGTGGCCACGCCGACGTTGCTGATGTAGTTTCCGAGTAGTACGCAGCATAAAATCAGCCATGCCACCCTCATCCTGAAACAATTATTGAAAGGCATACAAATTATTGATTTGTATTGGGTCAAATTTTCACATTCTCGCTGAAAACCTCCTTTTATACATATAAACTTCGCCCCTTGACCTCTGACCCAGCACCTTTTTTTCTTAACCCTGTATAATATGATCCCTAAGCTTGGACCTTTGTCTGTTAACTTTTGACCCCTGAACCTTTACTACTCATTCTTATACCCCCACAACCTATAAGCTCTTCACTTTTGATCCCGACTTATTACTGCGTACATTTAACCTTTGATGCTCATTTTCGAGCTCTGAGGCTTGTCTCCTGGCCACAGTGGCTCAAAAGAATAAAATATTTTTTTCTGGTTGTTTCCTCGCACAATTTACTTTTATTTTGTCTTAAAATAATTGAACAATTTTTCTTCAGTACAATAAAAAAATTTGTGATCTGTGGCCCAAGGCTTTTAAATGCTAAAAACTGTTAATTGTGTGTGTGTGTGTGTGTGTGTGTGTATGTAAAGTTGACAAATGAGTTACATAAAAGCAAGAACTAAGAAAATAAAATGAGGGTAGGCGTGACTAATAATAATTTTGCTCTAATACTATTCAGAATACTACCCTTAAAATAACTAAAAAACCACCCTCAACACAGGTTTGAAAATTTAAAATGTGCTTTTATTAGACCTTACATACTTTTGGCCTTTTAATAATTAAAAATGACCTTATAACAGTTAAAATGTGTGTCAGTGATAGAAAAATACCCTTAAGCTTTTTAAAATTACCCCTTAGAACCATATTTTTTCTTCTTTCACAGTTTTCACATAAGCTGAGAAAAGAAATGTTCTAGGGCTACTTCGGAAAAATTACGTAAGTACGTTGTAGTTAAAAAAAAATAATTTAAGAACAATTTGAGTTTTTTAAGGATAGTGCTGTAGTTTGTATTAACATGTATAAGGTGATACTATTTTTAATAAGTCGTAGGCTCATATTATGACATCTTAGTAAAATAGTTAGGTTTTTTCCCAGAAGATGGCATTTTACTTTTTTTAATTATTTATGGTGGTTTAATGGCCCAAAGCCAAAACCCATATTGTATTATATTGTATTGTATTTATTGTATTTATATTATGCATATGTATTATGTTATATTATGTAAAGAACTGTGATTGAAGCAAAATATCGTTCTAAGGCATGTAGTTTTCAAAAGTTTAAGGGTACTTTTGCGTAACTGTCATACATTCTAACTTTTGGTAAGTCACTTTAAATCATTCAAGGCTAAAAATATCAAAGGTTTTATAAAAAAAGCAAATTATACATTTTCAGTCCCCTATAGAGGTATGTTAGGGTAAGCTAAATTAGGGTAAAATTAGTGGAATTGATACCTAACATCATTTCATTGGTATAATTATTGCTTTTATGTAACTCGTTTATTATTTTTACACATACAAATTAAAATTTAGGAAAATTGATGTATGAAGAAAGTAATTAGCTTCCCTTCTATGAGGAAGCAAATAAGTAATAATATGAGCATAATGTCTAGATCATTTTAAAGAGACCAAACGAGTTACTCTGGCCCCGAAAGGGATGCACCCTAATGGTATAATAATAATAATAAAATAAACAGACCCTTAATTATAATGAATCCAACCACACGACTTGGCAGCAGTTTATTACTAACGATCAGTGTTCCGAGTTACCTTCACTAAATAAGATGATAATTAAATGATAAATTGAACGTTTTTAAATGGAAATTTCATTCGATGTAAAAATATAAAAATCTGTTTTTCTAAAACAGTCAATTTTGGGGAATAAATCTTTAAACATTTGATTTCTTTTCAAACTGTTTAGACTATCAAACGAATACAAGATCTAAAATCAATTTAGACATATGTTAAAAGGTGTTAAAAGACTTCAGTTAATCTAAATTTAAAACATTTTAAATCGATTTTAAATAAGAGCAGAAATATTTCCATTTTATGAAAAGTATTTTAGATTTCTATTTAATTTAGATAATTAAAAACTTGTAAGGCACATAAAATACATGCAGGCATTTTTTCTTAAATTTGATCTTAAATATTAGAGGAGATAAAAAATAAACAGTTCTGGAATTTGAAATCGCTACAACATGAACAGATTCTAAACACCTGTGTAAATAGGATACATTTTTCAGGCTCTTGGAAACTTTCTAGTGACAAAAATGCACTATGAACAAAATCTCCAAGACCCAGGAATCGAAATTGAAAATACAGCGAACGTGTTAAAAAGGTATTTTCATTAAATACAAAATCAAAATTTAAAAAAACATCACTGCATTTCCAATTCTGACTTCTGGATCTTGACCATTTTGTTTAGTCAATTTTTGTGACTAGAAAGTTTTCTAGTGCCCAAAAAACTTCGTCTCCTATTTATACAGGAGCTAAGAACTGTTTTCAAAATAACGGGTCAATTAAATAGGTATCATCTTCCAGAAAATGTATGATTAAAATCCACAACAATTTTCAAAACTTTTCTGTATCCAGGAATGTAATAAAAGTTAAATACAAGAAAATATTAAAACTGCAAACAAGACATGTCTAAAATAAAAAATTTCGAGCACGAGTAACCACGATGCATACATACCAAAAATAAATTTCCAATAATTTTTTTTAATTTTGCTTAAATTCTCTTTTAATCCATTTGAATTTATCCTAATGTACTTTCCATATAGTGGACTTTAAGTTTGATTCACTTGTATTCCATTGCATTCTTTATTCTTTGATTTATCTCGAAAAAATATTGGACGTTTCAGATATTTTTTTCTTGAATTTAATTTCACAGCTGGTAAAAATTCTTGAATGTTCGTATTTAAAAATGCTTTGACGTGTATTATGATTACACTAATTTTAAGGTAATAGTTTTTGCTAAGTATTGATGGTAGAACGCTGCTAACGGAATACTATAATAACATTACGTGAATTTTTTTGCTTTTTGGATATAAATGGAAAGTCACCAGGCATTTTCGGTAAATTGTTTTGGCGCTAAATACGAATCTGGTCTGATAAATTGCTTATCAAGTCAGGATTTTGAGAAAGCTGAGGTCACAGTTTCAAAAAATCTGTTGTTAGTCATATTTTACTATTCGTAACGGTTGAACCCGACGTGCTAGAAACTTCTTGAATATTTCAAAGTAAAGATTAGATTTTGTAATTTCACGTGCACTATTTGAATTTGTTTCACTTGTGTCGTTAAAGCGTTTCTGTTAACGCCTATAGTCACTTTGCGATAATAAAATTTTGACACCATGTATAATATGGAATAATAATATCGAAGTAATGTAGAATCAACCATCATGTACCAATATGGGAAGTGATATTACAAACCATTATTGTGTAAATTTTACGAGCGAAACGAATGTAATAATATTGTTATACATATGTGGCCACTAACAATGCCGAAGCAATGAAAATCATATAAATCGTATTCTATTTCAACACGCCCACTTATTTATTACATTTTATTTAAATTTCTCTCAATCGAGATTTAAAGCAATATCAAATTTAATCTCCATTAATCATATGAAGATATATGTCCAAATGATAATTGCACTAGCTACAGCAGGATTTATATTTAATTGAAAGCTTTCAATAAATGGATTGCCGAACCTAAAATAAATACCATAAAATTTTTAATGTGAAAATACACGATTAGTTTTTATTACAAATGTTTTCATTTTACTTTTTTGTGAAAGATTTAAACTTTGAATTAATTTTATTATTAAAATGTGTTCTTTGTGTAAAATCGTTTAGATATTTTCGATATATTGTCCGATATTCATGCTCGAAGTAAACGAAAGCAAACTTTTTACATTAAAACGGAAACAAGTTTGTTTGTTCCGATATTTTTTGCTTCAAGTTTAGACCTTCTCTTTCGTTTCTACATTATGCTATCGAACTTAAAAGTTCAAAATTAAAAAAGATCTGAGATATAATTGCGGTTACGATAATGTAAGTTGTTAAGATCCCGAATGGAATATGATGCAGCATTCGAAATTTTTTTAAGTTGGTAGATCTTGAGTTTTTCTTCCAGCTAATAATTTTCATTTAAAGTTTCGTATGAGTTTTCAACAGATGTGAAAGCGCGGAAGAAGATAACTTTTCTGCAGTTAAATCGATATGGTGCTTTGCATAATATTCCGATAAAAGTTCGATGATTCTTCTGGTAAAAAGTATCTTCTCAACTATTTTAATATCGGAAAGGCCTGTGTCGTTAATAATTATTATGTTATATCGGTATAAATCATTGCTTTAACGAGGGCTTTAACGACAGTTTATATATTTTTATTACTCTAAAAAACCTTTATTCTCGCCTGGATACGTAAAAAATTTAATTGTGTAAGATCTATTAATGGTAAAGAAATTTACCATTAATAGACTTAATAGACATTAATTTACTATTATTACTAAATATTTTTAATTGCCTTGAAAATAATCAATAAGATTGTAGAGATTAAGAAATTTAAAGTTTATTTTGTCTTAGAATTTCTTTCATTCATATTTTTTTATCACTCAAGAATCATTTCATTTGTAGAAATATCTTCAAAATAAAGTTAAGAAACGTTGCAAATATTTTGATGTTAAAACGGGCCTTGTCCAAGTTTTATAACACATAAAATTTAAATTTTTGGCGAAAGAAGTTCCTTTGAAATTCAAATTCTTATCGGAAAAAATGCAATATAAAGCAGCTTTTTGCTTTTCAAATTCTTCTTGAAGAACACAAGCGAGAGACGTAGAATGAGATTGAAATTTTAAAGTAGAAACAGATACAATGAGACAAAGGACAGAAAATTTAAAGAATAATGGAAAACTTTCTGATAATTGTTATTATTAATTATTAGAAGTACGACTAATTACAATGTTTGTTGTATTTTTAAGATTTGTTTAAATGAAAAAGATGCTTCCTTAGTCATTCTTTGTATATAATTTTTTAAAGAAAAGTTAAAAAATATCTCGCAAGGAATTTCTTTGGTTTGGGAACTAGAAACGACTAATAATTTTTATTTGACGTCGAAAGGAAATTTATTTTTCATTGATTTGAATGATTTTTTACTATTTTAATCAATTCAAAAATACTCTCAACGGGATGAAAAAAGTTGCATACAATTAATGATAGTTTGTTTATTCAATTTAAACTAAAGAAGGTTCTTGAAAAATTCTGTAGCCTTTTAAAAAAGACTTACTTATATTTTTTCGTTTCAATTTCAGATTTTATTTACTGTTTAAATATAGCAGTAGGCCAAATTCGCCATAATAAAAGAACTTTTCATCCTTTCTCCCTTAGCGGCATTTTTTCTGGAGAACAAAATTTTTCATTCTTTGTGGCATCTGTGCATTTGTGAACAACCTTAAAGATTTGTAATATTTTTAAACAGAAGACTTGAGCATAAATTAAAGTTCAATCAAATTGTTAAAGTAAATTCCAAGCAGAGGTAGAAAAAACGTCGAAAAATCTAAAAACTGCTTTCAGTGCTGATGCTAAAGGATGTTCTAGTGTTTGCCTTTCCAGTGAGGTTTTCTCGAGACGTAAGAGCTTGCGGCCGACGTTTCGAATTCATTTGTATTCTTGGTTGAAAACCCATTTTAAATTATTTTTCTAACTGGGAACTAATTGGACTGGAACTTAAATCTTAAAGAGTTTCTACATTGAATTTAAAGTAATATTCCTCGACGACGGGGAAATCTCCAAAGCCCCTTCATTTGATATAATCTGATATAAAAAGAAACTATATTGTTTTTATATGTTTAACAAAAATGTTCTACTGATTGGTATATTAAATGTATATTTCTATAAAATATATAAAGCCTATATAACAAAATTATTATAAATTATTTTTTTTAATATCGAACAATTTCTATTAGAAAGCAATATATAGTAAAAAATATTTATTTATATTAATTTACGCTTGGCAACGCAAAAAGGTGAGTTAATTTAATCAGAAACAAACAATTTTAACAATTTTAGCAATTTCAATTTTTTTAATTTGTAAAAAATCTGCTATTATTTTCTCACCAAAAGCACTAATTTCTGAAGTTGCCAAGGTAATTTAAAAAAGATCGAATTTTGAAAAAAAGATCTTCACAGATATTACTAGATTTTATAAAATAACTAAAAATTATTTTAATGAAATCAAAAACTTTTATTTTCTTAAGTATTCAAAAGGCGAAAAGTTTTATTTTATGTATCTCTTCCGGCATAATTTTATCTTCGATTACCTAACCACATTTCTACCACAGGAATCACAGGATTACGTGCAGGAGGTTAAAAAAGGATTGAATTCTAGAAAGAAAATTTTTTACGTGAGTTTCCTCTTTTTTATTTGGTAGTAGTTTGTATTACATGCGCCCAATAAATAAATTATCGAGGAGTTAAACGATTCTTGAAATCTGGCTAACACCTTGAATCAAATGTCGTAAAATCCTTGGGTTCCTTTGCAATCCTTTAAAATCCTGTGAATTCTTTTGATATTTTTATAAATCCCTTAAAATTCAAACATGCGGAAATTCTTTGAAATCCTTTAAATTCGATGGATATCATACATAATGTCTTGAACCCCCTATAAATCCCCTAAAACCCTTAAAAATTATGAAAATCTTTGAAATCGCTACATCTCTTTATAATTTCATAAAAATCTCTTACAATCCATTAAAATTCATTAGAATTTCTATCAATCATAAATTCATTGGAATTCTATAGAAGATAATTACGTCGATGCTTAAATATACCAGAATAGTCGAGTTGTTTAATAATAACACTCTCTAAATCTGAATCAGCGACATGTTACTCATTGTCAGCGAGATTTCACTGGTTGAAATAGCTGAAAACCGGTCACTGACAATCAATGAAAAATTACTCATTCATTCAGTGAAATAATCACTTTCGAGAGTTGACAGCGCTACAAAATGCCAATTTCGCAGTCATAATAAAATAATATTTTAGTATGTTCAATGAAATAATAATAGTAAAAACCTAAACCCCATAAATATGATGAAATATTAAAAAAGGTGAAAAGTTTCGATTGCTTTTAAATGACAAATAATCTCACATATTCCTTTACTTTCAAGATTGGACTGTCATGTACACACCCGTTAAGTATTTTTTTACGAGTTAGAGTATATTATTCCCGTAGTTAATTCAGCATATTTACAGTTTGAAAATAAAAAAAGTTATTTAATTAAGGAATTCCTTTTGCTACTTAAGTAAAATAGTAACAGCAATGCTTAACTTTAATACTTAGAGGTTATGTTTCGCATGATTAACTCTAGTGTTACTGAAATGATTAGTGAATAAGTCCGAAATCACTGAATAATCATTAAAATGTGTAATTACTATTTTAATCAGTAAATTTTTTACTGATTCGTATTTAAAAAGTATGAAATATTAAATTTAAGAAGCATTTAACGTTTCTTGAGTGAAGAAAAACTAGAAGATGTTGATACATAACTCCTCAAGTATTTTAACCATATATTCACAATGACAGTTGAAAAACATAAAATAAACCATCTGAATCTGCTGCAAGTTCTGGTTTAAAATAAAGTTTTATATTTTTGCAACTGCAGGAAGTATTGTGTTGATAAAAATTGTAAATTTCGGCCTAACGACGTTAAGTGTAATTCATAATACCATTCAAATAGTTGGTTAAAAAACAAATAAAATTATTACTGTTGCCTGAAATATAAAGACTTAATTCACTCATTACATTATAATGCTCTTTAGTTTTATTCTTAACATGAATAAAACTGACAAATAAATGAATTTGTTCATACAAATTGTTTCAATTCTAAAATATTATTATTTTTTGATGAATGTTTTTAATTAAACATTAATCTTGAACATTTTAATAAGAAAATCTATATAAATAAAACATTTAAATTCCAAAAATGCAGTAGACATAAGTAACATTCTTTTGAGAAGTAACTAGACTTTCGTTCGAACCAAATATTTTTTCACGCCGTGCATCGTTTATAGTTCGATCACTTTAAAGGACAGTTTCGAGTCAGCTCTTTTGAAAACAACCAATCAGAATGGGCCTTGGTCGTTTGAAAAGGGACAGAGCGCGTACTGGCTGGTTTGGAGAACGATCAAAATGCTTTGGGCGTTTTCAAAACTGCCACAACACTTCTGGCATTTCTGCAACGGCCAGAGTACGTTGTGGCTGTTTTTCAGGCTTTGGCAGTCTTCGGTCTTTGAGCCTCACATATACATGGACAATTGCAAAATAATGGCTATCTCAGAGAAAAGACGCTGACCTCGGGATAGTCACCTTTCGCGGATTGACATTTGCAGATGAGGATGCTGAGGCAAAATCAATCTATAATTTGTACAAAATGTTAAGCAAAAAAATGATCATGTTTGAAAAAATAGATGAGAAATCAGTATGCAGCATTTGCCTGAAGTGAAGAGTGGATTAAACAAGTTGATGATTTCGTGTATCTTGGAAATTTGTTTACTGCTGAAGAAAGATAGATGATGAGATATAGAGACTTACATATACACGAGGGTATAGAATGATTTTAGGCGCAGTCTCGAAGTCATTACTGAAAGTAAAAATATGACGAATAAATAAAGCTAAAATTGCAATATACAATTCTGCAGTGCTTGCACTCACTGTGCTGTATGGCACCAATACTTGGTAAAGTAAACACGGCAATGAATTGATTCTCAAAGAAAGTACATACCATTGATGAGACTACAAGAAAGAAAGAAATTTGTTGACATGCTTTCTTTATGTTTATATTGGTTTGTTTACGGTGACATACACAGAGGCAGTCTGCGCAAAGAATGATGGGAATATGTAAATACATGAGCTCGCAGAAAAGATGTATGGTTATAAAGAAAATAAAAGATCCATGCCAGGCTAAAGAATATGCGGTGTGCAATTTTGTATAAAAAATGTGTGCCGCAGAATTTCAGCAGTGTGTCCGACTTTTGAAACGAAAGCTTTTCGATAATCATGGTTCCTAACTGAGAGTTTTGCTTAGTGTATATGATTGAGGTAAAGCGCATCACATTTAAACCGTGATGTATGATGACTTTGTAAAGTTATCCACCTACAGTGATTGCTAGATAGATTGATCAGCGTCCCGTGCTGGAGTAGCATTATGGAACATGTATTTTGTTAGAATAAGTAACGTACGACTTTAGTATTAAACTACAACCGATCTCTTTTCTTCTACACATCCTTTAGGAACTGTTTAGAAACTATACGGAAAAACAGTATTGCCGCTCGAAATATACAGAATTTTAGTTCAGCGAACTACGGGTATATAGTGTCTGGACCCATGCGTTATCGGTGAGGCAACTATACTGATTTGTAGCGGGACCAATACACTGCTTCGCATACTTGTGCGACTCGAACCTTACAATGGAAGAGAGGCGTCATTTGCTCGAGGCGTTTTTTGTGCTAAAAGCTTCTCCGTATCACAGATTTTTTTTCAAATCTCAATGTTTTGAGACCTTCTGAACCAGAAAACAGTGTTTCGTGAATGTGTGTGTGTGTGTGTGTGCGCATAGATTTTTAGTTTGAAGCACCATAACTTTCGAAAGAATTATCCTATCACGTTTTTTCACGCCAAAGAACTTGTATCCTTCGTGGACAAATATGACGTCTAGGAGTACTAATATAGCTGCTACATCTATGCCGAAACAGTTGTGATGACTATACGGTAGTGTTGGTGCAAGAGCTATACTTTCCAGTTCTGAGGACAAAAATATTGTTCTCAAGGCTATATAGTTTTTTCCGTGTACGTAAAACTGATAAGTGGTGAAGGGTTAACAGGTTTTGTTACTATAACAAAAATGTTTAGAAATTCCTAAAATATGAAAATTAGTGATTTTTGTTTACACGTAAAGCATCTTAGTACGCAGCCCCACAACTTTTCCCCCTATTCTCTTATTTATCCCTTTTCTAAAGAATTTCTCCTTTTCCCAGTTTTCAAGAAACTTCCCGTTGTTTTTGCTTGAATGCGAACTGAATTATTAAAACCCAAGAAGAAAATCTAACTATGTTTCGTTAAAAGTTAATTTTTTTAAATTGAAAATCTAACTTGGTTGAAAGTGCAACTACTTAATTCAATATTTATTTTAAGGGTTGATTATTAAACTATTTTGTTAAAAATTCGATCTTACATGAAAATTAATTTTTTTAACTGCAAACTTAACTACTGAAAATTGCACTATTTTGTTAAAAAGTCATGTTTTTGTTCAAAATTTCAACTACATCTTTATAAATTCATTTTTTAATTAAATATCTTTTTTATTAGAAAAGTTCTTGGTTGAGAAATTAGAAATTTGGAAAAAAATCGTCTTCTTAATTTGATGATTTGACAATTTGGCTAAAAATGCAAATGTTTTTGGTCGAAAATAATTCTTCTTTTATTTGAAATTTCTAATTCTTTGGTTAAAAATTTATCTTCGTAGGTTGCAAATTCAAATATTGGTTAAAAATTCATTACTATTCGTGAAAGTTCAACAATTTGTTTGTAAAAGCAGCTTCAGTGCAAATTATTTTTTGTGTTTGTTGAAGATTCAACTATTAGGTTCAAAATTGTTTTCTAAAATATTAAGAGTTTTATTTAGCTTGAAAACTTAACTCGTTCGCAGAAAATTCAATATATTTCGACTGTTTTATATTAAATTCAATATGAAACCTGTACATTAAAAAATGTATTTATCACCCCAGTTTCCCTGTTTTGAGAGCCTTTTTGATCGTTAAGTCTGTCCTCTTTTAGACGTTTATCAAATGAAATCGAAGAATAAGTTTAGACCCAAGGGGCGGTGGGGGTGTTTGTATTTCTGATGCCACCCTGGTGGATTGAAGCTTTGTGTGATGATCTGTGACGACGAAGGGAAGGGGTGGAAAAAGTGTTCAAGACAGCGAGACGTAGAATTCCAAGGGCAGGAACCGAATGTGTTTACATTTACTTCGAAAGGGACTTGGCTTAAGAGTAATAAAAAATAATCATAAAAGAAATCAGATTATGCATAATATTATATGTACATCTAGTGTCTTATTTAGAATCTCGATATACTGCGTACTAGCCATACTTCTAATAATTGAATATAATTTAATAATTTTATTCTTATCTACCCTCGGTAGAGGAAATTCATTTTAATAGACAATTGGATCGAAACATAATCTACTGAAAGTCTGTCGTCATGTCTAATGTTTTATGCGACTTTTGTACATTTCAAAGTCAAAAGTTTAAGCTTCTAAGATGTTCATTTTTCGTGGTGGTTTAACTTTGAAATTGTTTAATCATGAAAACTTTAGTGTTTAAGCAGATGCCTGATTGGAATATTTTTACTTACTGTCTCTTCACAGTTTATAAAGTCATAGAGAATTCTGCACAGCAATCTGAAAACTTTAGAGTCGGCTTATCGCATTTAGAAGCTAAATAGGTTAGTAGTAAATTGATTATACAGTTTCAACTTCCTAGGCGTTACCTTAAATGAAGTCACGAGTTTAAAGAGACTCCTAAAGACTCTAATTTATGCAAGACCTTTCTCAGAAATTTAACTTATGTAGTTAAAAATGTCCTTTTTAATTAACTTCTTAGCAGTTAGTCAGATGTGATGAGTGCTTTAAGTGAGTTTAATCTTTCCAAAGGAGTCATACTAAAAAGATAATTAATTCAAATATAAATAAAAGCACAGGACATTATTTTAAATTTTAGATAATCTACAAAAACCATTTCCTGAAGTTTGATTTGAAACTTTGTTTTAGATTAGTTTTGTTAAAAGTAATTAAATTACAAATTGCTTTGTGGTGGGTAGTCAAATTTAGAGTACCTAACTAGATACTAGTACGTATGTAATTTGTTGGTAAATTACTTTGAGAGTGCCAAATCACAGTTACCAGTAATTACAATACTAAATTGTATTAAGGTTAAATCATCTTTTTTCAATGCGAGATATTAATAAAAATGTAATAATTTTATTATTTTTATAAAGGTGTATTACGTTTTAAAACAAACTTCGATTCCAAACGCGTTGTGATGCAATTATTTTTATCAGTGTTTATAATATGCTCTGTTTATTTTCTAGCAGTAGTTGTCATTTTTTTTAATCGCCCGTAGTCAATTCTGCAGCCATTGATGCAATCGATTTTATGGGAGAAGCACTATGTATTTTTTGTAAAAAGGAAAAGATTATATTTTGCAGAACCATTCTATCCATCTCACCTTTTTAAATTAAAACAGAAATCCTGAAACTATATTTATATTGTATACACCAATATTAGTATAGCGCTAATTACATGCTTTTTCTCAAAGCATTAAAATTCCTGAAATATCTTTAATACATTTTCTTATACTTTTTTATATTTTCTGGAAAGTAAACATTTCTTTTGACAATCGGTTTTTGAGTATTTGCATTCTAGCCCTTAAATCAATTGCAATTTCGGTAAGAAAGACCTGAATAATTTATCAACTTTAAAAAAAAGTATTTCATTAGATTAGGATGCGTACAATTTTGAGAACATTTCTCACAAGCAACTTACTTTTTTTTAATAATCTCACAAAAATATATAAATTTTTTGTAAAATTTTGAGGAAGTTTCATCAAATTCTTGTATTATATACATGGGAAAGAAATCGGTCAATATGGTTCGGGCATGTTAAAAGAATGAAAGATGAACGACTAATGAAACAAATGTATCAAGGTAAAGTAAATGGCAGCATACCCAAAGGCAGAACGCGGAAAGGATGGTTAGAATGTCTGAATGAGACCCTAGTTAGAAGAGACATAAGAAGCCACAGAAATACGAGAGCTTGCATGAAAAAATGCATGGACGTGAAAGAAGCTAAAGAAGTATGCTAGGACATAAAAGTCTGGCGGAAAATAGTTAATAAAAAAATGTCTCTAGAATGAATGACGCCTGAAACAAAAGACCTTGGATACTAATGGACCCAAGTGGGGAACCTCTCATGACGACTTTGTGAGGATCTCTTGGAGTGATTGCTAGAGAGATTGATCAGCAATCTGGGTCGGATCAGTGTTGCGGAATGAACATGTTATTTAAATAAATAACACGAGAATTCTAGACCAATCTAAAAATTCTCTAATCTCTTCCTCACCCTACTCCCTTCCCCACCGAGTGAGTCACGCCTACCCCGAAAGGGACATGGCTTAATTGTGTAATAGTAATCATTATTATTATCTTGATATCCCCAGGTTCACGTCAAGCGCAGTTTTTTTAAAGTGTGCCTTAAAAAGGTATAAAAAGTTTTAGAAAAAAAAGTTGTTGGTAAACATATGAGTCGTTGCCAAAAAGTTGTGAAATTTAAGTCCCATACGTTTGACCTGTTTCCAAGATTAATATATTTAAAATAATAAAATTTTACCAGAATACAGTACTTATATCGAAGTTGCTTTTATAAAAGTTTCAAGATTTCATTTGCTTTTATTTATAAAATAGAATTTAAAATATAGCTCAAATTTTCACTCGGTGACACTTCCCCAAATTGAAATTTGCGCACACGACAATTTAGAAATTAATGACAAAAGAATTTTGTTAGTGCTTTATACTTATACGAATTATTTGTATTAAGTTGAGCAATCTAACAATTATGAATAGACATAAAAACTTTAATTCTAAAGGTGCTTAATTGAGGGCCCGGATCAAAGAACTGGTTATAACTTTCTGGTGGTTAGAAAAGGGGCGGGGGAACAGTCTGTATGTCGCTAAAATTCAAACGATAAGGGGTCCCTCCATTAGACATTTTTTTATTTCCAAACAAATATTTTCCTTAATTTCTTTTTCAAATTAATCAGTCTTAAGCAATAAATCTCTACGGATTTTTGAGATCAGTAATATTATATTACTGATCTCAAATTCACATCACAAATTGATTCTAACAAACCTGTATACCGAACCATTTTATTCATAACTCTGGATCGTATAATATACAGCAGCAAATAAAAATTGTACCGTTTTGAAAAATAGAAAAATACTCCCTCTGGCCGTGCGATATTTATTATCCATTACTTTCCACAACATTGTAGCCCGGTTACCTGTCGGAAAACTCGGGTACCCGAATTGCGCGAGATTATTCATCGGCGAGCCCGTTAACTCGGACGAACAATCGTAGGATCATGTAAAAAAGTCACCTCTCTCTCTCCATTGTAAACTCATTTATCTCGGAATCGAAAGCCCAAAATGTGCACTATTTTCCATTTCACTCGCACAACTTGCACACATGTTTGGACCCAGATTTGCATTCAGACGCGCGTGTTCATAAATTGGCCGAAATTGCCGGGAAAAGTTCGATTAGGGGAAACTTGAACATTGGGAGATTTACCTCGTGAGGCAATTGTAGCATTATAGTCGTGTGCCAGAATCCGCACGAGACATTACACGTGATTCGTTGGATCACTTGTTATTTCTATCTTCCACTTTGATTGATAGAGAAAAATGAAAAACAATTAATGAAAGCGTGAGATCACGATAAAATCCGAAACCGAATGATGAAGCAACTTCCCTTTCGAAGAGAGACGCATTCCCGGGCGTCGAGACGCGTGTACTGATGTATCAGTCCATCGGGACGGCGAGCGTCGGGACGCCCTACTAGAAGCTGTGCTCGTCCCGCGCAGGTCTGGATGTTCCGTTTCTCTGGCCTGGATATAATTTTCCATTTATTATCTCTGTTTCCTGCTGGATGTGTACCATCTCGGAGAGGCAAATACGTGCCGCAAGATGAGATGTAACACCTGATAAAAGATTATCGAATTATTGCAACTAGAGAGAGCTTCCCCAACGCTGGCTGCTGTATTGCCGTATTCGCAAATTGTGCACCTCAAAGGTGGCGAAAGCCCGCACAACCTGTAGGGGCTTACACCGGCTTTCCGGCAACGAATTTTTCTCATGCAGGTTAAAATAATTCTGTGACTTCTATCTTGAAATTTGGTGAATTTATATTTTTTTGTTTATTTTCAGTATTTCGACAAAAAAATTAGTCAAACTAGCGCCTACTAGAAAAAAGAGTTTCCTAATCTATTAAGATAATAATTAAGTGTAACAAATCTCCTCATCGTATTCTTTCCCTCCATTCTCTTCCCTTAGTTTCTCCTTCCCCTAGTTGACCCTCCTTCCCTACCGTCTCGTCAGTACTACCCCTCCCCCTCACTTACATTTCCCAAATTCCCCTCCACTAATCACTCTCACTTCCCTTCTACCTCTCCCCATACTTCTTCTACTTTTTCACCCTTCCCCTCTTATAACTTCCCATAACTTCAATTCTTCTCACTTCCCATCATTCCTTTCCCTCACGCCTCCTCACCTTACCTTTCCACACTTCCCCTCCCTAGCAAAAAGTACGTCGGACGGCCGGACGTACACCATACCGAAAGTATAATCAGTGGTTTTTGCTCGAGAGTACGAAACCCCACGAGTATGACTTAGAATTTTTTGAAAATATTGAAAAGAGTGGATTTTGGAAAAACTTGAATGTCTAACCAAAAATTTTTTTCAACTTAAATCACGAAACAATTATTTGCATGTTTTTCAAAAATTCTAATTAAGGCAAAAAAAATTTTTATAATTTCTAATCATTAGGAATTTTTTTTACTTTTTCTAAATTTAAGTCTTCTGATAAAAAAATAGAACAACATATATAATTTGATTAAACGTTTTTTATCTTTATTCGGATGCTGATCGACAATTTTTTTCACCTTAGCCCAAAAGGTTCGATTTATTTGAGAATTTTCACGCTGCCCGGACTACGGAGCATTTTTGAAACTTTATTCTTGTGGTCCTTCGTGCCAGATTAATGAAGTTTCTATATATATTTCGGAGTATCTCTGAATACAATTATTACTTGGAATATTGGAAAATAATTCAGCATACTTGAAAATATTTTTAAATATAATGTAATGTGTATCAGAATAATTGCTAAAAACGAAGAGTCTGATCATTTCGAAATTGGGCATTAGTATTCCAATATTTTTGATAAGTTTGGATGAAAATCACTCAGAATTTCAATCATCAATGGATTTTCATGTATGTTATACTGTCCTTGAGGCTTCCTGGTGTAATGTTTAAATGCTAATTTTATAATTTTCGTAATATAACATTTTTTATTTAAGAAGGAAATCAATTTGTTTCAAATTTTGTGAGTGTACCACTGATCTAAAAATTCTCAAATTCAATAAAACGGGACTTTTGTAGAATAAACTGAAAATTACTTTTCGTTGACTTTTTGTTGTCATATTTTTTAATTTTTCAACAAATATCATTTGTTTACACAAATATTATAAAGAAATACTCATTTTTCTATTCTCCCTGGAATATACTCCATTTTTTACGAGCTCGACTAACAATGTCTTGCCAGTGTCTTTTTGGTAACATTTTTCGAATTGAAAATAAATGTTTATTATTTAAACAACGTCTATAAACAAACATGCACATGTTCATCTTTTTACAGTAATAATCTCATTTTTCTAAATGAATTGATTAAAGATGTCTTAAAAAATGCCCTGTTTATATAATTGGAGAATCTTAAGAGCATTTGCACACACGAAAAATTAGAAAAAAGAACAATGTTCATTAATTATCAAATAAAAAAAGTTGATGTGGCTAAAATAAAAAATTAGGAGTTACACGTTAAACCAGAAAGCCTTCCGGTCATCAAAAAATACATAAAAATTCGTTAAAAATGCAACTGCCAACCGATTTTTGTTGGAAAAAGTGCTTTCTGGTACCGCTGTTGACGCTTTCTGACAGCAGATTTTTCTAGTGCAGGTAAAAATAGTGGCGTGACTTTAATTTTTTATTAATTAGATAGAAACTTGTTACACATGATGTGTTCTGTTTGTAGAATACGGAGTATTCCTCGATCGATTATTGTGGTCCTTCGAGCGGGTTAATGATATTCCGAGGGGTAGATCACTTTTAGTTTCAATTTACGAGAAATATATGGGTAATTTTGATATAACTACATGTTTTCAATTAACGCTTGAACTATATGTGGCGCTATTTCTATACGAACTTGATCAGATAGGAATATGTGAATACCCTTTGAAACGTTACCCGCATAATGCACATTTTTCGAGAAAAAGACCTTAAAATATTGATTTCAGAAATACTTCAGAAATACCTCTCTCTATAATCTACAAGAAAAAGACAATGATCTACATTAATTAAATAGTGGTGCATAACGATAAAAGATTATTGTCTGTCTCCTTGGATTTTTTTCGTATAACGAGCTTTTTTTAAAAAGAGTTCCTCTTATATTAATTTGTCATTTTTCATTTAATATCTTTGAAAAAATCGAACCATTTC
This sequence comes from Druon quercuslanigerum, assembly GCA_010014905.2. Taxonomy (NCBI): domain Eukaryota; kingdom Metazoa; phylum Arthropoda; class Insecta; order Hymenoptera; family Cynipidae; genus Druon; species Druon quercuslanigerum. Next base: position 39,188 of record JAAAKG020154835.1, on the reverse strand, counting down.
TCATTAGGTGTACATTAAGAGGTTAGTTTAAAAAAATGTCAAAATGACATCGAAAGATTTCGGAAGAGAAATTCGAAAAATTGGAAAAAGAACTGCAGAAGCTGATCACCTTCAAGAGGGCTCACATGAAGAATCTTCAAAGTATTTTTATTTTAATCTTTTTAATATATATATACTGGATATAAAGAAGCCGATTCCCTATGATTATTTTTTCTCCAATTTTACAAATTTTATGCCAATCTGATATAATACTAGTTTACATCATAGCTTGTCAAAAATACAGAGCCGTTCTTAATAGAAGGAATGTATTGTAATGTCATACAGATAAATTATAAATTGTAAAAATATAAATTAAAATTAATTCTTATTATTATAAAATGAAATTATTACTCAATCTTGTATGATACGAGACGGTGAGATAAGAATTTGTTAACAAAAAAACAAATACAAAAAAGTAACGTGTTTCTCGTATATTGGAAGTTCTCGCTATTTTGATTGTTGTGCATTTCTCATTAATTAAAAAGATACCGGATTTTCAAAAAATGAAAAAGTTAGCACGCTATTAATAAGACTACTCTTATGTGGAAACTTTTTGAAATATTTGGTAATATTTCATGATTATGTTTCTTTTAAATTTCCCAAGAACATAATAAAATTGTTCTTTAACTGAAATTATAAATATATTATCTTACGGAAATTAAAAGTGAAAGACATACCGAATAAATAATCTAGTAATAGAGATAATAAGTAGCTCAATATTTAAAAATATTTACATTAAATTGACAATTATTAAATATATAACTATTATTAGCATGAAAAAACGTGATATATGCCTTGTGCTGGGAGATTGCAAAATATTAAACGAAATTTAGGCCGAAAAAAATTCCAACGCATTTTATCATACTCTGCCGTCTTTTTCTTGCGTAAAATTTTATTCATTTCTGTTCTTTTGCATTACCTAACTATGTTTATCCTACTCTGATTCCATTTCCACTCGAAAAATGCCATGGGTTTTTAAACGTTTGCTTCCCACTGATCGAGAAAGTTTCTTACAATGCGACAGGTGTTTAATAAGACCGCCTTCTGAGCTGCTGCCAGTACCCTACTGACTCCAAAATGTTCAAGATGTTCAGTGCAACTTGCGTACACATTGCCTTTACGACATGTCTTCACTCGCTATACTTATGTATTTTGGTTGTATAGGTTGACTACAAAGTCCGATTAATGGATAAGCAATGTCGATGATGTAGACTCTTCCACCTTTTTTTCTCGCATCACGATGTCAAGTCGATTGACTCGGATGAAATGATCCGTTTGGATACTATTATCGCAAGATGTTGATGTATTATGTCCGCAACATCATTATGTCTGTGCGTATATTCTCTCCTGGCCATTACGCGACGGCAATAAATAATGTGCTTAATGGATTCGTTGGGATCTCCACATAATCGGAAACGGTCAACCACGTCTTGATGTAACACGCGTTTTCGATAATTTCTGATGCTTACAACCTTGTCCTGCATTGCAATGAGGAATCCTTCCGTCTCTGGATACAAAACACCCTTTCTCAGCCAAATATTGGACGCCTCACTATCCACTTCATGTTGATCTAACGTTTTGGGGTGCTCGCCGTGGATAGCTTGCTGCCTCCATTGTATGGGTAATGCACCCGTCTATTTACAGGATCTCTCTGCAACCTGCCAGTCATCTCTTGCACCGGCGTTCTTTAACTACTTCACTACATACTGACTGGATAGATGTTAATATCCGCTCTGCGTTCTTCCACTAACTACTGCGGGATGGGTTGTTCTCCAATTCAGAAAGTAGTAAATATACGAGTTAGATGTTGGTGCGTAGAAGTGAACTTATTCCACCAAAAGTTGTTAATTTTATCTGGCCTTGGAGCTGAAAAGTTCTTAGTTCTAGCGATAACTCTCTTTACTTCTTCAGAAGTTATTTAATGGACACTCTTCCTCTCGTCGTTGCAACAGTTGACTCTGGCAAAAGTTATGAAAGGATGAGGTATCTGAAGCTTCTTGACGTAGGTTATGAATATCTCCATATACTTGTTCCAAGTCTCGACTAGGCGGATTTTCAACGGCAAATGAAATTTTGTTGAACAGACCGGAAGGATGAGTAGTTGGCGAACTTTTCCTGAATCCACGTTACTCGTCGTTCAAGGCGCTCTTTAGCTGTTGAAATAGCGCTAATTTTTTGCGTCCAGCGCTGCTTGATGTTTAACAGTTTACACTTGTTCAGAATTTAATTTGCTTTCCGTTAGTTTCGAGGTAGTGCCTTAACTTTTGGAGTAAACTTTTTATTTGATGTCTCGCCGTTTTAATTTTGAACTGAAACAGTGCAATGCGCTGGGGAGTCTTACTCAGGCTTACAGAAGTGGCATTACTTCTATTGCCACTAAGCAGGGAGACCGCCTTCTCGTAAACTACAGTTCAAATTCCAGCGGTCAACCTTCAGGGAGCAAATCAGAAAGAGCAGTATTAGCCCTACCTTATGTTTGCGATACCCGAATTTCCCATGTCCTATAAACATTTCTCTTAGAACTTTTACTCCGTTACTCCAGAGATTGAGTATTTCCTTAGCTCGAATTGATTTTAGCTTTGAGCCCAAGAGTGTTTTTGCCTGTCTACAACCAGAGGACAATTCCCACTCATTCTGATGTTCCTCAGTCAGCCAAATGTTAGTTTTTCAGTAAATAACCTACTGGAAATGCCTAAAACTGGCTCGGATCCAGTGAAATTTTCTTTTGCAGCTAGTTTTGCTAGACTGTCCGATATCGCATTGCTCTTGATGCCGCTGTGTACAGGGATCCAAAGTAGAGTCACTCGGTTTTCTGTCTGTAGCTTATTAAGTGCATAAAAATACTTCCATGCGAATAGCGACATGGTCATTTTTCCATTCAACGCTATTACAGCAGCTCTATTAGCTGAGCAGACATGTTTTTTTCTTTTGTTACAATACTCCTTTGACTTGTATACACACTGAAGCATGGCCATAATATCAGATTGTAGAAATTTGGCGCAGGACCCTGTCGCGATTGTGAAAATCATTCCATTCCTTCAACAATGTACATCGGCCCCTGCATTTACATTGTTCCTGGAGCCATCTGTAAACTAGTTGTATTCTTAACTAGGCAGGTATATGTCGCTACAAAACCATTCCTCAGGGTCGACCTCGTCGCGATGTCAGTTAGGATCAGCACTGCTGTCGAGATCCTTCTGCCGTTTACCATATTTAATCTCGAGTCCGCGTTCGCGGCCGCGGTCTTGATGGTGAGATGAAAGGACTCTAAACGAATTAGTGCACCCAAAGCCATCGTGTGCGTCGACTTCAAAGCAAAAATGACGCCTCTCAGAATCAGTTTCCTGATCCTTTCCAGCCGACACTTTATAGTGGACCGTTTGATCTGCTCCACCAGACTACCGCCGCATAGGTTAGCCTGGGTCGCAAGATCGCTGTATAGATCTACATAAGTGTCTCCAGTTTCAGGCCCCAGCTTTTCCCTACAGCTCTCCCACAAAGCCCAGGAGTCACTGCTAGCTTTTTGCACTTGTTTTGCAGGCGCTCGTTCTATAACAGCTGCTTATCCACAATGACTCCTAGTAATTTAGCTCGTTCTTCTATTTCCAGTTTTTGTCTTCCCTGTTTCAGTGTCCTTGTGGTTCCCCGTTTATATCTTCTGGCGAATACAACTGCCCCTGTGTTACTTAGACAGATCGATATTCCAGTCTTTTTCCACCATCCATCCACTATAAGCAGTACTGGATGCGTTACTCTTAAGAGCGCATCCAGGTGCTGACCGCGCACGATAACAAGTATATCGTCCGTATAGCCTGTAACGTGGTAACCCAGAGTCGTGAGGAGATGAGGCGGTTCATCCACTATTAAGCCGCATAAAATGTTATCAGCCTTAGTCGTTGCTAGGTGCCTGTTGGCCAACATGTAGCAAGTCTATTCCACGACTACAATATGCACATCATGTTCAGTCATGGCTCTCCTGATACACCTCCAGAGGTCTAATTGCAGGCTCCTGCTATATCCATAGAGTTGCCAATAGTGAGGCTTTTTTGCTTCAGTTTTCCCTCAATTAGCTTTACTGCTCCGCTTAGGGCCGTCTCGATCGAATGACAAGCCCTATAGGCGTGTTGCTCCTTGTGTAGTGGCCTACTTGAAAATACCTTATCGTGGATATATTTATCCCCAAATCTTCCCACTGTTTTTAGTAGGAAAGATGTGAGGTTGATGGGACGCAAATCCTTGGGTAAAGTATAACATATCCGGCCTGCTTTCGGAATGAAGACTACTCTCGTACCTCTCAACTTTATCGAAACCTATCCCCAAGTTAGACTCTTTCTAGCCAGGAGACTCGTAAGGACTCAAAGACTTTAGGACCACGTGACCTTGTAAAGTCCAGAAAATGTGCCTGGATCAAGTGAGCCAAGGTATCCTCTTAGTATCCGCCACCGGGAAATTTTAGGGTGCTGAGAATAGTATTCGAGTTTTGAGAAAGCAGCTTATCCAGTCTAGCCGCCTCTGCTCCATTCTCGATGTCTGTACAAAAGTTGGTCCAGCTTTCTTGATTTGCCTTGCGTATTGCACCCCAGTATTCATCCCTCACCGTCGTAAATGACATCTATAGTTTCTCCGCTTTGCCAGTACTGGCATGTCTATACCTCTCTTTCGTTTCCCTTTGAAGCTCTTCGAGTTTCCTATTGCACCAGTGTCTTCCAGCCTTTCGGACTTTTGTAGATCGACAATTATTTTAATAAGTAGATTTGATGCAGGGTGTCTAGCATCCTGTAAATCCTTTAAAGCTGGGAAAATTCTTGAATTTGATTTTATCTGGATATCACCTGGAAAAGTCCTTGAATAATGCTCATGGTCCTTGAATTTTAATTCCACTGTAAAAAATAAGTTTTTTTACTTGTTCTTTGCTTTACCGGCACGTATAATGATTTACGAACTTATCATAAATGCCATCTGCGGAGGACTCCCATCACTGAAGCCGAGTTCAGTGATTACCACATAATACCACATATACGATAGAAAGAGCCATTTCGAAACCATCTTTTCCATTTCGATCGCACCTCGTTTTCTATGTCACATGGTCGAAAGAGAGATCCGTTCGACTTAAGGCATCGAAGTTCAACTACAGGAGACGTTTCGGTCGCACTTTTATTATTATTGAATTATTTATATTTTTTATGTATATTTTATTTATTAAATTTATATTTTATAATTATTTATTGAAGCGTTTAAGAAAGTTTTCGTTTCTTATCAGTATTGTTATGCTGAATTTTATATATAATTCATAAATAATTATACAATATCTGAGAGTGCCCTGAGAGTGAGAGTCTCGTAAAAAGCTGATCCCTAACTGTTCTGATTGGATTTTTGGCCCATTTAGGGCTCGCAGGTGCAATAAATTGCAACGCGAACTCTATCTGTGAGTGATATGAGTAATTGCTTTATCTTATTTTCTCCTCTTTTTTATATCATCTCTAAAAATAACGGTACAGAGTGATCTCAATGACTTCCTTCCTGACCGAGTTACGAAACGCGGAGGTGCTCCCCGTGTTAAGAATATCTAAATCAGTAGTGAGTAGGTATTCCAGTACATCTTACCTTTTGATCTCATGACCATGGCGCCGCTCAAAGTACGGTGCGAGCTAGCATCGCACCCCCCCCCCCCCCCTCCCTGTAAGAGGAAGACCCCTTACCTTGCAATATTCCACTATTATACGTACCTCCACTTGTGAGTTGGTATCGCTGTCATATGGAAAGTAGGCCGATCCTATAACTAGACTTCCTATTCCTTTCAGATCTGTGGCTATCATCACGAGGTCTCTCAAAAATAGCTCAAGCATTCTGATAGCGTTGACCCCTGTCGCCAGTATTCAATACCTTGGTTTGGCTACCTTGGGGTCCCTGTCATAAAAACCAGCCCCCATCCCCTAATCGCCTTATGTTATCTTGAACTAACCAAGGCTCCTAGATTAGCGAGATATGTGTTTCCTGCAGCCATGCCCCTCTGTAGAACAGCATATGTGCCTTTGCTGTCGTCCAAAGTAATTTGGGTAATGGTTAGGCCGGAAACAGTCATTTATGTCTGCCACGCATCTTCCTGTTTACCGCGAGGCTCCTCCTGTCCCTCGCCGGCAACTCTAAAATTGATCTGTCTTGAATCCTTCTAAGCGCTGGAGCATCACAAGCGGGTATTTCAGCTTACTTAGGAATCACGGCATAGCCCTCGCCATATTTTGGAACAAGTCAGCTCCCCATACCGTAAGGGCTGCACCTTGCAAAGGTGTTCTCTCGACCACAAACTTGTGGATCCAAGCTTTAGCCGCTGGGCCGGCTAAAACAAATTAAAAAACCCCTACAGAAGCAGGTCTTGATTTTTGGCCATTGATCTGGGGACATTCTTTCAAGCGCGCTCCAGTAGTCTCACTGACAAGCTTCATAGAGAGCAGTGAGTCCGGCTAGCTTGTATCCGTCACCACCATCTTTAGGGGATCAGTCCTCTGAGTAGCTGTCAATCTAGCCCCGGCAAGTATCTGTTCGTCGGCTGCTAAACTGTCTTGTGCCTCTTCACAGACTTAGCCCCCTCACACCCCCCGAGAGTGTCCTCTGTGCCCCTTTATATCTCCTGGACCTTAATGCTGTTTATCGGTGTTTTAGTCGCCAATGTTCCAGCCCTCTGCCACCTCCCGTCCCCCATCCTTCAAGTTTTTCTTTTTGGTGTGTTCATTTTTATCTCACGATCAGCTAGGGAAATAAAAGGTCCACCCATGCAAATTCCCTCAATGAATACTCAATGAATTTCCCAGGTATCCAGAAGGCCCGTGTTAGCTAGGCTATTTCATCCTTCTACCTTACTACAAGCATGCGTACCAGGAGATGCCGTTTATAGGGATACTTTCATCTATATCCATACACATGCAGTCTGTTGGATTGAGGTTCCCGGAATAAGTTGAGACAGTGTTTCGTGGTAAGAAGTCACTTTATATACATGTTATCACTACAGATGCTACAAACGTATAGCTGGTTATCTACTCACTCCTCGGAGAGCGTGCACGGTTCAAGAGAGAGGGTATGAGAGGGGATGGCCGAGAGGGCGTGGTGAAATCCGAATCCGTTGATGAAGGAGGCGCCTGCGAATAGCTGAATTCAACACAGTCCGAGGTCCGTTTGACGCCAATGTCCCACACGCTTAAGCCTCTCCACTAGCTACAAAGTGTTACAGCCCCTATGGGAGGAGCTTCGCTAAACTAATCAGTTAATTATTTATTTAACTATAGATAAACTACAATTATTAATTATATGTATATAATAATTTATTATTATAAAAAATTATTTAACCGTAAGTTAAATAAATACAAGAGCAATTGACATTTAAATTGGAAAATTATACGTAATACATAATCATCAATTATAATTTATTGAAGAAAGACTCAAGAATCATTAAAGGAAGTAATTTTATGTATCGGCTTCGACATTTTCTTTCGAAGCGATGTAGAAGGTATAAATCCAGATTCTTTTTCTCTCGCACCATTTCCAAATTTTACTACTTAATGAGTGGAGTTGAGAATGCTGAATTCCGCCCATCTTATTGACATAAGCGATGGCAGTTGTATTGGCGATACCTAAAAGAACTTCGCAGTCGTAGAGTTCAGAAGCAAAATTTTTGAGGGCTCAAAAGGTTTTTAAAAGTTCAGAACAATTAATTTACCAAGTTTTTTCTTTTGCATTCCAAAATCCGTGGGCAAAATCAAGAAAGAAAGGGGACAAAAATTCCCCATCTACGTATTCGCAACGACTTATGGCTCCTATTTTTAATAAATCGGTTATTTCGCTACTCAGAGATATAACCTCACTTTGAGTCAAATTTGAATTGAGGGAAGAACCGATTGGTATTGTTTCTGCTTGAACGGAAACTGATGTACCTTAACACATTGGAGTACAAATATATTGGAAGTAATGTTCTTCCAAGCTGAAAGAAAATTTTGCAAGCGTCCAACAAAATGTACCTTTACTTCCGTTGATGTCGAGTTGTTGGCCGGGATCTGTCCTTTGACGGCTATGTCTGTTGATTTCAAAACGATGTTGTCTGAGGCTGCGGATAAGGTGATTTTTTCGACTGAGAATTCTGGTCGTTGCTCGTCCACGATTGTCGCTGGTTCCTCGAGGACGAGCTCCTCATGTTTAAAGATCCAGAATTCTGAGCTGATTTTTTCGCAGGAAACGATAGCTTGAGGGTTTGCTTATTATTTTCAAGCAGCTTACTTCGTTGATCTTTTCTGTTAAATTGACTCCGAAAAGTAAAGTGCACATATTGGATTTATCTAAGACCGACTTTTAGACAGGAGCAATGAATGCTTTACGAGCAATTGTTTCTGCGTCAAGCCCTTCCTCCGACAAATGCATATTCATTCCTTGAACCAATGACGATAAAGCGGAACCTGCCAGACGCTGCATGTTTTGGAAATGCTCATATTTCTTAACAGATGACTTGCCCATCGATAAAAGGATGACCGGATTTACTTCCGGGGAATCCAGGAAAATTCTCCCTTTTTATGATATTTTTAAAGCAATTCCTCCTTGGTCTCTGTTGAAAGACCATTTCTGAGCCAAAAGTTCCACCTTGAGACTAAATCCGGATTCAAGTTAACTCATCCTGTGTCAGAAGTTGCTGAATCTTTTCCAAGCACATCTAACCTCTTTTCATCCAAAACCAACGGAGCACTGCCTTCATGATACTTTATTTCTCTCGACACATGCGCTAGTCTGTCCACCCGCTTCTCCAGATTTTTCGGATCCTTTGTCTGAATTGTTGTCTTTGATTGTCCCCTCTTTAGATAGGGCTTCTGCAAAGAAAAAGCTTGATTAGTCGTATTCTTATGTATACGCTCTGCCAGTACACCTGCACTTATATCACCTTAAGAATGATCTTCGCCCTCTCAACATTTCAGCAGGAAACTTGCCAGTGTTGGAGCATGAAGAGCATCTGGAGGGCGACCTGAAAGGTTCACGCGACGCACGTCGCGAAAGAGAACGCCTTGAACGAGATCGCCATGAATGAAAACGCGATCGGTCGTAGTGCGAGCCACGAGAATAAGAACTGACTCGACGTCTACTTGAAGGGCTCCGGGTCCTCCGAGATGAAATTCGTGAAGATGCGACGAAGCGATCGCGACGATGTATTTCGATCGTTTACGACTTCTCAATTCTATTTTGAGTCTTTTCACCTCTCACAAAAATTCAAGAAAGTCGTTACTGTCATGTTTTTATGTTTATGCTGTCTTCCTATGATTGAAGCATGTAAAAAAAGTATAATAAAATATGTAACTTGGCTTACTACGTTTTGCGACAGCAAACACAAGGAAACGATTGAAGTTTCAATAAATGGACGCAAGGGGGCGCTCTTCGAGATTCTCTTTCTTCTGGCTCTAAAATTTGTGACAATTTAGCGGAAAGTAACGAACCAATAATTGCAATTCTAAACAACTTTGTGCTCTTTACATTTACCTGTTTTATTAGCTGTTTGTGCCAAAAGAAGAAATTTTGATTAACTGACAAGAATTTCTCTTGTTAAAAAAATGGTTTACCCGAAAAAAGCATTTATGGAGAATGTAGTGACATTGTCATTGACATTGTCAATAATCTTCTTTAAAAAACAAAAATATTAAAAGTAGAATTTCTCATGAAAGTCGATTTTTTAATTTTCGAAAAAATAGCCTCCATTGAAGATTAAGGATTCTTTCATCATTTACAAACATATATATCCAAATACATGCAATAAGTAAAAAATACAGCATTCAAAGGCATCTGTCAAGGATGAAATTTTTTTTCATAGAACAAGATTAACGCATTTATGTCCAGTGGATCGATAGCGACCTAACTTTGTTTATGATTTATAGTTTGCAATGTTGGCGTCTGCACGAAAAGGGCCCTTATAGACGGTATGGAGTTACATTAGGAGTCATATAAGCAAATAAATTCTGGACACTTTAAGTCCAAGATGAACCCTTTGGGTTAAAAACAAGTCGCCGAAGTGCTTTTTAAGTTTGAATTTTAAATTTAAATTTAAAAATAAAAATTTGAGGGAAAAAAGGAAAACAGTTCAGCATTAATGGGTTAGTACAAATTTTTACCAAAATACATGAGTAACAAGACGGTTTAGTTTTCACGCTAAAAAGTCGAATGTTTTAGTTAAAAGTTTACGTTTAAACCGCAAAAGATGAATTTTCAACAAGAAAGTCACTTTCCAATCAAAAAAGATGATTTTTTACCAAACAATTGAATTTTGTGTCCAAAAAGACGAACTATTTACAAAAAAATTGAATTTTCAAACCAAAAATATAATTTTTTATTAAAAATGATACTTTTCTACCTAATAGTTAAATTTTCAAGTAAAATGGCTTCTTTTATAAACATTTAGTTGCTTTTACTACCAAGATAGTTTAATTTTTAATCAAAGGGATAATTTTTTAACCAAAATGATGAATCATAAAAAAATGATATTCTACAAAAGAGTTCAACATTCAACCAAATACTTGAATTTAAATAAACGACTTTGTAATAAAGAAGATAAATTCTCTGCCAACAAAGATAACTGTCAATTTTCAAACCAATAGTTTCAAAAATTAATTTGTAACCAAATATTATACGAATTATCAACAAAGTAATAAAGTTTTAAACCGAAGGCTACCTTTCAACCATGTAGTTAAATTTTTCACCCAGAAGATAATTTTTTTATAAAATTATTATATTCTATTGAAAACAGGGGACAGAGAAGAATTCTTTAAAAAATAGGAAAAGAGAGGAGCAGGGTAAAGAGTGTTAAGTCTTAAGTATAAAAGAGATTTTTAAACTTATTAAGTTATTATCAAACTGCATCGCCATTTTTTATTATTGTACTGTAGTGCCATTTTTCGCAAAACTGCTAACATAGTTCAAATTTATCATCAAGGAACGCCCTAAAAGTTATTTAAGTATGTAACGGTACTTCCAATGCCAAACCCCCCGCCTACGAGGTTAATGACCGTAGTTTTTCCTGCAACCGTTTGTCCCTTAAAATTGTAACATAGTTTATGGACGGTTTCTGAGTAAATACTTTAATATTCCATCAAAAATAAAATTAATCAGCTAAATCTTATTGCGCCATAAAACTTAATAAAATGCATTTTTAACTACAGTGCTGAATCTTCAAACAAATGAATTTTAACAAGAGTTCAGTATTCAACCAAATACTTGAATTTAAATAGAGTAAATTTTCAGCCCAATTTTTGAATTTTAATTATTTTTAATTATATTAATTGAATAGAAATATAATAAAAATAAGACTATGCCTGCAATAAATTGTTCTCTTCTTAAGAAAAGTAATTTACAGTAAATAAAAGACAAATAAAAAGATGAAGCCGTTAATAAAAAAGTCCGGGAAAAATATCCTTTCCACTTGAAGAAAGTTATTGCCTTCTGGTGGCGAACTTATGATCCACTTATCCCGCTTTCATGCTCGATTATGCTCCGTAAAAAACGGTCCATTTACTTGTTTTGCTCGCTGCAGGTAAGGTATTGGGCACAAAAGGACACTTTCGTTTCTTAGCGCCTAACATAAGGAGAATTGAACCTCTTTTTATGCAGTATAAACATTTCATTGCTTCGACGTCAGGTCGCGCCTGTCATAACTTTCGCTACCGGAAGTCGTGAAGAAAAAGGATTCCCCCGTGTCGTTAAACGGAACGTGCTTACGTGCACGTTCAGCCGCGGAGGAGAAATGCAGCCGGTGTCGTGGGATGTAATCTACTGCCTTTCTTTTTTTCTAGTGAAACTATAAAAAGACTACTTTACAAATGGAAATATCCCGAGAATCACGGACCGCGTTATCGGAAAAAGATAGAAAAAGCACGAAAAATTTTTAACCGACGAGAGAATTCATTCTACTTCCATCGTATATGTAATGCATTTTTCCAGGCACGTAGACACTTCCCTACTTCTGAAAATCTGATGAATTACCATATCCGGAAAAACGTTTCAAACTTTATCCACATTTTGAGATATTGCAATGCCTAAACTTTTTTTCTTATTTCTCTCACTTCAATATTGACTGATATTTCTTTAGTTTAGTGTAAAAATTTTTGGCTTAATTCAGGCAAGCTAGAAGTTTTGAAAAAAATTTGCAGAAGTCATGGATTTTTTGTGAGAAGCACTTAAAGTAACTGCCAAGAATAATCTGGGCTGCCACACATTCACATTCAGTTCAAGGGATTTCGAATAGATTTCAATAATTTAAAGGAATTACAAAGGTCTTTACGGTATTTTTAAAAGATTCAGGAAATTTTCAAAAGCTTTTAACAGTTTCAAGGGATTTCCAAATATTTTAAAATATTTACAATATTTTAGGATAAAAGAAATTTTGAATCGATATCTGCAGAAAACTTTAATGTCGTGAATCAACAGCATACTCATGACAACTGAAAGATAATGAATGCTCGGTTTGCTGCGTGAAGTCCACATTTTTCTGATTCAATAGTATGCTTTTTCGTCCAATGGAAAGCTTTAACGTCCGATATGAATTTCCGAAACTGATGCAATGTATCGAATTGAAATACTTCTTTGCTATATTTGTAGAGAGATCCCGAGACAGGATGGCAAGTATAAAAGGAGAAGATTTGAACCTGCTGCGGATCGCGGAGACTCTCGGATGCGATCGATCTCAGAAACGTGTCCGCTTTATCGTTCTCAACGATGTACTAATGCTATCGAAATTTCATACATACACATCTGTTTGACGTGTATATATTTCATAAAATACGTGACTGCGCGTATTTTCCTCAGCTTATCTTTACGTTTGCACGTATGTTATTGTCCGGTCCACACATTCGCCACAAATCGTATCCTGAACAGAATGCTAAATGCGTGGGAGAAAATTGGACCAGCCCTTTCAGGCTTAACTTTTATGTGTCAATTTCGAAGACCGATAGGAAACCCTTAAGCATATAGCTTAAAAGGGTACCCTTGATAAGGCAAAGGAATGTTTGGACAATTGCTAATTCATTCCATGTGAGAAGATTTACAAATCTAGAAGCTAGGACGTCCAGAATTTCTAAAATTATCTAGCAATAATTGACCAGTATTCGCAGCTAATTCATTCAATTTCGAGCATGAAGGGGGTTCGTAGTGATGCTTTTGTTTTTTCATTATTTTATTTTGATATTGGTGTTCTTACAGAAAAATGTAGTTGATGTAATATTGACGTTTAAATACTAATTGTTAAATTACAAATATTGCCGTACCTAATAAATTTTAATTATGTAAGTGTAGAAAGTAATGGTAAATTGTGATGAACTAACTTTAGGCTGACTCAACATAAGTTTTTTATTTTTTCATGACTTAAAATACTTACAATAAAGAAGTAAACCCTTTTGCCTACTGATATTTATATCAGTAAATGTAATTTATTAAATTTCTCGAAACCATTACAATTATAATTTTTTAATCATTCCCAGTATGGAGTAAAAGTATGGAGTAAAACTGTAAATTTAAAATTTCAAGTCTTTGATCAGTATTTTAGCTTGAAACTTTTAACATTAAATGATGTCCAACTTGAATCCTACAATATTAAACAACTTTGAATTAAAAGCCTATATCGAAACATTGAAAATGGTTTGTTTTATTTAATTAATTTTATTTTTTTATTTAATTAATTTTAATCTAAAATGACAAAAACTTCATGCTTTTAAATTTACATTAAAGTGGCGCTTAAAAATTAAAAGTAAAATTTTACAAAACGGTACCCCTACAATCATTTCCTATCAGTGACCGTAACTCAAGGAAATTTTTTTCAAAATAAAAACAAAGTTTGAGTGGTCGCGGGAAGTTTCTATAACTTTCACAAATTAAGGAATCTTTAAAATTTATTCTATAGTTGCACAAATTGTATAAATATTTTTGTTGTATGCCGAGTTACTCTAATTCAAAATATATAGAATTCAGGTAAAAAATTGAAAAAGTGAAATGACGTTTTAAAATTGTAAAATAATATAAAAATTAAAAAATGCGGATTAAAATATTTAAAATTACTAGTATAATAGTGAAACATAATTGAAATTTAACTCTCTCGCTGTATAATAATTTTAAATTAAAATCCTATAGAATTGAAAATTTCCGAAAGAGCATGAAGCTGAATATTTTCAAAGTAGTTTCCCAATTTTTAAGTGATTAAAGTGTAAAATTTTAAATTAAAATCATAGTAATCTTATTTAATATGTGTACGCATATTATTACTTGAAAATGCCATGCCTGCGTGCTGCAGAGCTTATACAATATTGCTGACTAATATCTGTTCAAATTAATATTTATTTTATATTTTTAAAACCATCATAAAATGTAAAAAGCATGATACGTTTATTAAACGTTTATTGTATTAAGAGTATTTCATAAATTTTCTAATGATTATAAAACAGAAGAGTATATTATGAGGAACAATTATCAATCTGCATTACTTTCTCACCATTTATTTTTCTTACTCCTTTACCTTTGTTCTGTTGTGTATTTCAATATCTTTTCGCTATCCAAGAAGGTGTTGAAATTCAGTAAAGGTCAATGGTGCGTTAACCAAGTTCAAAAGAGATCTACTTAACCATCAATTTTTGACTAAAGTGTCCGGAGAGATTTCTTCTTTGAAGGAAACAAGATGCTTCATGTTTCTCGAGATATCGGACATGTAATAAAAGTTTCCCATATATTTCTCGACACAGACTTTTGATCAAAGTATATTATTTCACCATTTTTTAAGATATTTTTTCTCAGGTTTTGCATTTCATATATCATTATTCAATAGGCAAATTATAACCATACTAGAAAATATAGAAAGATATAGAAATTTCTAGATTATTTGAAACATAAATGGACAGAAAAGGTGACAAAAGTTGTCATGTCTCGTTTTATAGGCCCTTTACTTTCTAACACTTGGCCTTTGATCCCGGACCTGTTACTCTTCCCTCTTGACTTCTGCCTCTACACCGATCGTATTTGACCCCTGACCTTTAACTCGAATAAATATTTCTGAATTAAAAACTGAATTTTACTTTAAAGACGAAATCTTCCTTTCAAACAGAAAATTTTTTACTGATACAGTAAATCATAAATATAGGGCCCCCTTCTATAGCCATTTCGAGAATTGACGATGCGGCCTGCACAGTAAAAACTTGGGGGTATATTTTGTTTCAGGTAAAATTATAACGGAGTTTACTGTACCTCGGTAGGGATTTAGATATCTCTCGAACTTGAAGTGCGATATACCGAGTATGTAGGGTAAGAAATACCAAATAGGTGGTGTGCGAAAAGTCAGGTGTTACTGTTTTCAAATTTTGACAGTTGATGTTAAGCATGCAATGGTCTTAGAAAAGTTGAAGGTATGTCGATTGCACTTTGTGAAACTAAGTCTCTAGGTATAAGCATGGTTCAAATTACCAGGAGTGGTATTCCAATGAACTTATGGGTAAGTTCGTTTAATTGCTTAATTATATTGCGTCCTCGCTCTTGTATATTACAATGTAGTTATTTAGAGTGATTTTTTGTAAGAAAGAAAACAAAAATTTGCTGAGGTATTCAAGTTTCAAATTTTATTAAGTAGTATCATTGAACACAACTTTTGAAAGAACACTGGTGTCGCTAATGATTGGACGTTTATAAAATCTAGCGAAGACCTGAGAGCGATCTGACCAACCTGCTGTACGTTGTATAGTATCAAAATCTAGGCCTATTTCGAAGGCCGCTGACGTCGAAGTATGGCGCGTTGAATGTGCAGAGAAATGGAAGACATCTATTCCGCTTTTAGCCAAACATTTTTTCACCCATCTACTAAGAGTCTGGTTTCTAACTGCATGAAACGGTTTTTTGATAAATAAAAAAATCTGGTCACAGTTTCCTCTTAAAGTCTTGGTACGATCGAGGTATAATAAGATTGTAAAAACTACTCATAATATTGATTTTTGTCAAAGTCTGCGCTCTTTGAGCAGTGCCTAACGCAAGGAGCAGTGCTGTTTGAAAAGTTAAATTTTGAAAATTAACAATATCAAGCCCCTCTAAATAATCTAAGACAATGGAAACGTTCCAAGTTTAGGCATATTTTGGCCTTGAGGGCCTTCGCTTAAAAACTACCTTAAAAATCTAGTAATACTGGGGTGCTCGCCCACCCGACTTTCCGAAATTATTGAGATTGCACTCCTACAGGAGCTTAGCGTGGCATAAGAAGCCCCTGCAGAGAACCGTTCTGTAAGAAATGTCAAGTCCCCCCTAGGTTCAGTGTCCAAAAAATGAAGATGATTTGCTTGCATATAGTCCCTCCAAAGTTTTAACGCTTTTCTGTATTGTTTTAATGTAAATTTGATGAGCGAAGCTAAAACTATATCCAAAGCCTGAGCGTGGATATTTTTCTTCACGAATGCTTCGCGGATACTCTGCTCACAATCAAACTCAAGTGCTCTGACCTCGGGCGTGGGAGAGACCTAAACGGTGATAACAACAAATCTTTGTTCGCTTCTAGAATTATAGGTTTACCTACCATTAGGCTATCGAAAAGTGGAAACTAGGGCTGATTTTTCCAAAAGGGTTACTACTAGAATACCATATGTTTGCTCTCGTTTAACTTTCACAAGTGCCTTGAGAATCAAGGAAAAAGGTGGAAACGCATAAAAGTAACAATCTGACGAAGGAATTGTGAAGGCATCAACGTATAAAGAGATTTCTCTGGTTTCCACGAAACAAAATTTTTACATTTTGCATTGCACTGAGAAGCAAACAGATCAATGTTACGCTGTCCGAAATTTTTAACAATTAATTAATAATAACAATGATTTAATTCTCACACAGTATCCAAATTAGTAATTTAAGACAACCTCTCTGCAACCTTTTTATTTTCTGATGGAATATACGATGCTAGTAAGATATAGTAATTCTCCTAGCTTCGGCTCATTGCCAAATGTCTCTAGCAAGTTTTAAAAGCTTACTAATCCTGATGCCACCAATTTTGTTAATGTATGAGAGCGCAATTGTGTTATCCACCCTAATAAAAATTTGAGAATCTCTAATGTCTGAAGCTAAGAACTGTAAGGCTGTCTTGACTATCAGTAATTCTAAATAATTAATGTGATTTTTCTGTTCCTCTATAGTCCAAAACCCAAAAACTTTCCTGGTACCATTTGTGGCTCCCCAACCAGTAGTTGAAGCATCCGTAAAAATAGTCATAGCAAAGGATCCATCCTTAATGTAATGAATACTGTCCTTAATGCTCTCCTTTCACCAGATTATTTCTTGTTTGATCGAATCAGATATGTTCATAAACTTATTGAAAGAATAATCGTTGAAAACTAACTGAAAAATATTTTCTTTTTCTAAAATGTAGGTGTATAGCCACCCGTATTTAACTGCAGGACAACTTGAAATCAATCTACCAATTAAGTGTGCAACATCTCTGATTGTACAAGTTTTAAATTCCAAAAAGTTGTTAATTAAGGAAATTAAATTCGTGAGGTAATTCAATAGCGTATTTCTTCGTATCAATGATAAACTCTAAGAATGTACCTTTAGTAGTTGGCATTATATTTGATTTTTGGTAGTTAATAAAAAATCCTAATTCTTGTAACAAACAGATTTTCTCGTTAACATTACGTGTACATTTATCGAATATACTTTCTATGCACAAAATATCATCAAGGCATATTACTGATGTAAGGCCCCGACTTCTAATAAATGTAGTCACAACCTTCATTACTTTAGTAAATACGAAGGGTGCAGTACATAGTCCAAACGGAAGGCAAACCAATTCGTATAAAATATTATTAAAACGAAATCTTAAGTACTTTCTACTTCTTGAATGAATAGGAATAGTTAGGTAAGCATCCTGCAGATCTATGGAGCTTAACCAATACCCCGGGAATATTAATTGTACTGCAGTTAGAAGATTTTCCATTTTAAAATGTTGTTTAACAACCAGATAAATCAAAGATTTTAAATTTAGCATAAATCGATGAAAACCGTTTGGCTTTTTTCGCAGAAAATAGGGAGATACAAATTGACCTTTGCAATCGGAGCATCTCACGATAGCTCCTTTATTAATTAGAGCCTCTATAGCGATTTGTGTATTCAAAATTGCTCTTGATTTAGAAAAGAGTTAAAGGTTTGGTCATTGTTGACCCTGAGTAGGTCAGTTTTAAGTGGAATTTTTTAACCCGACACACAGCTTAGTACTAATGTATCATTTATTATTTCTGATTATTTTTTATAAAAGTGTTTTAAGCAAACCGCTTTAAAACTTACATTTATTGGGGTTTTTTTCTCCGTTTTCTGCATCGCAGCGCCTTGTCGAGAAGGCCCTTGAGCTCTGGGGTTCAAAAACTGTTGCCTGTTTCTGAAAAACAGCCGTTGTCTCTGACGTCCTCTTAGAGGAGTAGTGTACCCCATTTGACCTGCAAGTGAACGTGTCGGAAATGGGGTCCTCAAGTTTAAATTTTGCTTCCCTGGAGTCTGCGCGCCGGGCTTAGTAGGCAGTTGCACCTTAAGGTTCTCTCCTAATTTATTTATTGCCTTAGCTTCTTTAATATTTTCCGTTAACTCTTTTCCGTAGAGAAACTCATCGATCTTTGTTTCTTTTAAAATTGCCTTGGTCTGTCTAGTTAATCTAAGTTCCATGAAGGTCTTTCGAGAATTAGGTTGTTTGTGTATGATCGCAGTTAAGAATTTCACAGAATCACATAGATTGGTAAGTAGACTTGGAAAATCAACACCTTCATCTTTGCTTTCATAGATCAACGATATTATTGCCCTAATAAGAGATAAAGCTGAACCTGCTAACTTCTGAACTTCTACCACCATGGACGTCTCTAGCTACAGCAGACTCCTTGATAGTGACTGAAATCTGTGTGTTAAGCTTGTCAGTTTCAAACTCTTTGAGGCAAGCATATTTTTTATTTACAGATCCAAAGTCCTCCTTCTTTAGGCCCTCTTTGCAGAAAAAACCCCAGCGCTTAATAAGTTCCGCTCAAACTGACATCTTCAAAGCCTGACAATCTGTTGGGTTCTTGTTCAGCTAAGGGTAAAATCATTTTTTAGATCACTTTACACAATTTTTCTCCAGAAACAAAATCATAAGATAAAGTAGAAGTCTTGAATCTAACACAAAAAATGTATTGGCTGTTTTGCTACACGCGAAAAATCTATAAGCATGTTTATTTTTTGCCACACAAGCAAACACGAAGGAGACTAGCTCAGACTTGCCGCACAAGCAAGCTTATATAAATTTGGCTTTGTCTTGCCGCAGAGCAAGCTCAGATTCATAACCAAATGTTATCTCGCTCTTGTCGCTCATATAGGCACAGAGATGCCGGAACAGTGACGTCATATCCCGCCGGCTAGCACAACTGCGCAAAAAATGTGACGGAAGACTCAAAATCTGCAATTACTCGATTGTTACAAAAACCCTAAGACGAACATGCTCGACAAAGTCTAAACAATTTAAAGAAGGAGACATGTCGCAGTCAAAGATACCAATGAAACATGTATCGACACTTACAATATTTAGCCATTCTGCGTCTATAGTTTCCTTATCTTCAGAGAGATCCTTAGAGAGATCCTGGTTCTCAAGGTCCTGAAATTTCGCCGAATCATTTGGTAAATCTTCGAATATCTCATCTTCTCCTGATTTTGAGGGAGATTTTTGATCATTTTCCGACTCTAACTGTTCAGAGGCACTCTCAGACTTGTTATCATCAATCTTCTTCTTGCACCATTCTCGCACCTCATCATTTAGTTTCCGAATTTTCTTAACAATTTCTTGTACATCTCTTGCCACTCGCGGTCTTTTAGTACAGTTTGTCACTCATATTAACAAAAAAGAAAATTATTAACAGGAATAACTCTCAACACGTGTTTAACCTCGCGCACACGAAGTAAAAAGTGAAGTAGTTGGGCCACTCGGGATATAGAGGACCCTACTGGCCTTTTTTGAACTCTGAAGACGTGTGCTGCCTGGCGGACAGATGAGATACTATACTGTAATGTAGAAGAGCGAGGACGCAATATAATTCCAGATAAAAAGTTCTATTCTGAGCAAACGCGGATATCTCTATCATGTGCAGTGTTAATTCTGCTTTGTATGCCAGAGATATCTACGTTCTAACACCACTGACTGGAGCTGGGAGATAAGCTATCTCTCTCGCAAAAAAAACGTGATTGGTCCTTTCAATTTTGCTCCATAAATAGCTCTTCACTTGCAAATATATGTAAAGTATCTAACCTTCATCCAGAGGGGAGCGGTAAACATCCAATCAGATTGCTGCGCGAAAGAGATAGCTTATCCCTTTAACTAATAGTCTGCCTCTCCCATTTTGCCACCAATTCTGCCATTGCTTGGTTCCCTCCAGGTATATATGCTCTAAGATTTCTAATATTAAGTATTTCAAGTTGTGACTTCAGCTGACAAGATGTCTGTACAATGAGGGCCAAGCAATAATACCAATCCCAGGGAATAAAACTTTATTTAGTTAATAACTTATCAAAAAATTATTTTTCGCAGTTACAAAAAATGTCGATTTTATTATTTAATTTAATAGCTATTGAATAATAAAAATAATATCTGAGTACACTTATCGTAAAAAATAATTATTTTCCAAGTTATTAGAAAAATAACGTTTCGTCCCATATATTTGGCATTATAGTTAGGCCCCCAGCGTGCAGATATCTTGGATATCCCTACCTAATCAAAAATACCTAATGGCTCAATTTTACAAAGTGCGACTAACGCACCTTCTAAAATTCAATGGCCATGATGTACATTTAGCAAAGCTGTCAAAATAATAAACAATGCATTTAGACACACTGGTGGCATAAAGGGGGGTGGGGGGAAATCAAGGGGTGGAAATTCACTCGTGCAACTTAGTCATAGTAGCCATTATCTAAGAATACACGGTCCAAACTTAATAGAAAACCGCCCTGGTTGACAACCCATGTTACGCCGCCACTGTTTAGACATGACTCTTTTAAATCTTAACAAGTAATTAAGAAGTTATAAACGAGAAGTTTATGTGTCGAATGACAGTGATGGACACTTCGTACCCCAAATGATTGGGAATCTGTACCTTTCATTACTGTACAGCATTAACACCGCGAGGAAAATTTTTGTTGCAGGTATATGATACGTTTTCTACAAAACAGCCCTCTCTCTGGATAATTCCCCAACTCCTCCAGCCCCAAAACCGGCCCATTTTCAGAGCTTCACTGTATTTGCATAAGGAAGAGCCTTATTCGTCAATTTAAGGTCTGTACTTAAATTACGTAAGGGACGATTGTTCCTCTCCACTCCTTGTCCACTTTAGTTATGGGACCGTATTAAATTTACACATGGTGTTTGACACCCCCCTTTAGCTTTTACGTATTTATATAAGCAGAAATTGTCTATTAGGTCATTAATTACTATTTGTTTAAATGGTACAAATTCATACGATTAGATCCATCCATCCTTTGTAATTATCCCGGGATGGTTAGTAAGGGGAAGCGATGATAAGTGATAGGAGCGTATGTTCAGAGCAGTATGGAAATGATGAGAGGGGGCATGAGGATTAAGGGACATGAGGAGAGAGGGTGTAACAGTAATGAGATGAGCGGTAGTATAGGGATTTAGGGAGGAAAATCTAAGTAAATGAGGGGTATAAAGGGACTGGAAGTATAGAGAATGAAAAGAAGAGAAGTGGGGAAAATGAAGAGATGTGAAGCAGTGCAAATATTAATAGGGCGAGTAGTAAAATTTCGTCAAAATTACTCATTTCCTGGGTGGGATTTTAACACCACCATCAACCTATCCTTATTCAACTGGAAGTGGTAGTGGAAATCGAACATGTGACAATTGAGTCGATTTCCCCTATCTGTATAGGCCTGAAGTAAAGAACGAGAAAGTTTTAACCACTAAATTAATGGCATAATAGGTTACGAAATCGTTTTTTTTTTGACGCACGGAGCCTAATTTTATTAATTTTTATTGATTAAGGAGATTAAATTATTAAATTCTGTATACATGTGGTTGATTTAGTAATAGCATTCAAAATTGATCAATAATTACGCTTGCTTAATGTACGTTAATTTGATCAAGATTCCCCCTAGTATCCAATCACACAATTTAGTACTTTCAATTACAGGCGTCTTATAATTCGTAAACCCTAATCCAGTATTAATTGAATCAAAAACGGAACAGCATTTAATGAGAATCAAAAGACAGGTTCACGGTGCCACGTTTCGCTTAAAGTGCCGACTGTTGCTGAACAGGAGCGACTTTTCTATTTTCGCGAAATACTAGCTTCAGTACAACGTTTGGCTGTATAAAAATATTTTTTATTATATTTTTCCCCTGACGTTGTTAAGCTAGCGAAAATTGTTCGGAAATTGGAGTGGGTTGAAAATCGTATTTTTCAGTATCGAATGAGGAGTCTCATTTTTAATGTGACCATTATAATATAATACTTATTTGTGTTCTTCTGTTGACAGAGAATTTTTCGGATATTCCTACTTTTAAAAAAATATAAATATTATTGGTGAACTCCATGTCAAATTGAATTTTTCGTCTTTCAAAATTCTTTGAAAAAAGTGTGAAAAGTTTTCATAAAAATTTGTATATACTCTAATAGTCATACAATATACATGGAAAAAATTTGGTTAGGAAACTTTACCAAACTTTTGAGTACGATTGGGATATATGGACCAAAAGGACAATGTTTGATATAATTGTAATAAATTTTTACATGCGAAATATTATAGAATACATGACAGTTCGGTAAAATTCAATAACACAGATTAAAGCTTTCATATATACAGTAAATATTTTCAAAATTAAACATTAATGCACGTGGTAAAATGATTAAAAACTATTCTGACATACATTGAGAAAAAGTTCGATAGAATATTATGTCAGTTAAAGACAAGTTGGCAAATGTACAGACAAGAAAATTTCAAATTATTCAATGTTAAAGATTCCTTTCAAATCGGTTGTAGTATAAAAAGTTTCGTTAGATGTTTCTATGTAAAATATATAATATTTACTCAAAAGTTTGGTAAAGTTTTAAATGAATTCTAGATTCTTTTATAATCTATTTCTAATCTATTATATTGGTGACATTAAAAATAAAACTTCTCATTCGATACTGAAAAATACGATTTTCAACTTACTCCAATTTCCAAGCAATTTTCGTCAGCTTAACAACGTCAGGGGAAAAATATGATGAAAAATTTTTGTATACAGCCAAACGTTGTAGTGAAGCTAGTATTTCGCGAAAATAGAAAAGTCGCTCGTGAAACCAATTTTTTAGAAATGTGTGAAAAATATGTCACTTGGCGAGTTCCACTAAAATCCATGTCAGTTTGAAAGAATGCGCGCTTCTTCGATATGTCGCCCTGTTATTTTTACTTGTAATAAACATAGCCTCAAGAGATTTGCCCATGAGTTATGACACGGAGAGACATTTTCCTGATTAAAAACATCGATCCCGCCGGAATTGCAGATACGTATTTGCGGAAGTGATCACATATCTCCTTTGCAGCAATAGTCGACACTTTAAGCGAATCGTGGCACCGTGAACCTGTCTGTTGATTCTCATTAATTTATGCGATTCCGTTTCTGATTCAATTAATACTGGATTAGGGTTCGCGAATTATCAGACGCCTGTAATTGAAAGTACTAAATTGTGTAATTGGATATCAGGGGGAATCTTGATCAGATTAACGTACATTAGGTAAATGTAATTATCGATCAATTTTGAATGCTGTTACTAAATCAACCACATGTATACAGAATTTAATAATTTAATCTCTTTAATCAATAAAAATTAATCAAAGTAGGCTCCGTGCGTCAACAAAAAACGAGTTCGTAACCTATTAGGCCATTATTTGAGTGGTTAAAATCTTCTCATCCTATACTACTGGTATGTACAGATAGGGAAAATCGACTCAATCGTCACATGTTCGATTTCCACTACCACTTCCCTCTTCACGCAGGTCAAGTGGCTTGGAGGGTGGTCGCTGTCGCGAAATTGAATAAGGAGAGGACTTTCCCTACTCCTCTCCCATTATCCCCTTCCTCTCACTTCCCAACACTCACTTTCCCTACATCATATTACACCTAAAATCCCTTCCTATTCCCCAATTACCCCTACATCCATCAATTCTTCGTTCCAACATACCCTACTTCCTCCCCTTATTCTACATATGTCTCCTCCCCTAATTTTTTTTTGACCTTGAAAAGGTAAAAAATTAAGGTAAAATGTCTGAGAAAGGACCAGATATCCTCTAAAATACTTTATCTACAAAGAAATGGTTCCGAAAAGGTTCACCAGGACCGAGGGGGACATTTGTCTGTACCATAAATTTTGATCTTGAAGTCATATTTTAAGGTCAAATGGAGTCATTTTTTAACCCATTTAGGAAAAGGTTCTTATCTCCATTTGATCTTGGAAATTAACCTTAAGGACTTCAAGGTTAATATTGATGGTACAGTTAAATGCCCCCCTTGGTCTTGGCCAACCTTTGTTGGAACCATTTCTTCGTAGATGAAGTATTTTAGAAGATATTTGGGATTATAGATTAAAATGGGTCACCGTGTATATGCAATAAAGATAAAGTGAAAATACCGAATTCTATACTTGTACCGACTGTCCTATACGGTAGCGAGACATGTTCCTATCCAGAAGAAGATAAGAGTAAAATTAACGCGATTGACATGAGATTCGCGCATAATATGCGGGAAAACTGTGATGCACAAAATGAGTAACGAGATAATCCTTAACACATGGAAAAGAAATCGGTTAAGATGGTTCGGGCATGTTGAGAATATGAAGGATGAACGACTAACGAAACAAGTGTATCAAGGTAAAGTAAATGGCAGCGTGCCCAGAGGCAGACTTTGGAAAGATCGGTTAGAATGTGTAAATGAAATCCTAGTTAGAAGGGACGTAAGAAGCCATAGAAACACGAGAGCCTGCATGAAAAAATGTATGGACGTTAGCGAAGCTAGAGAAGTATGGCAGGACAGAAAAGTAAGGCGGCAAATTGTTATTAAAAAAATGTCTGTAGAGTGAATGACACTTGAAAAAAAGACTTTGGATACTAATGGACCCAAGTGGGGAACCTCTCATGACGACTTTGTGAGGATCTTCACTTGGAGTGATTGCTAGAAAGAAAAATGATGGCAACCTGGGTCGGAGCAGTGTTGCGGAATAAACGTGCTATTTAAATAAATAACACGAGAATTCCAGATCAATCTAAAAATTCTATAACCCCCTCCTCACACTACTCCCTTCCCCACCGAGTGAGTCACGCCTACGCCGAAAGAGAAACGGCTTGTTCCAACACACTGTGCCTTCTAGTTTTATTTTAATACCTGAAATAAGCCTTGAATATTACTTTTTTACAGTGTAACGATTAAAAATCCCATTTTTCTGAGACGTAAAGCAAGATATGAATCGTATTTTGGAGTTTAAAATTGTTCGCCCTTCTTTGATACATATGAAATTATACATGTACTAGATTATTAACCCAATAATTAAAAAAATATTAAAAACGATATAAATTGAGAAAATAGCATTTATTTTAATAAACTAAAAATTCTATTTTCAGACCCATTTTTTTAGTTCATTAATCATGTACATAATAAGTTCCCTGAGATTTTTAAGGTTTCTGAGCAATACATATTTCTATATTTGTACTGGCGGTACTATACGGCAGCGAGACCTGGATCTATCAAGAAAAAGATAAGAGTAAAATTAACGCGATTGGCATGAGATTCTTGCGCATAATATGCGGGAAAACTCTGATGAAAAAAGTGAGCAACGAGATTATTCTTAAAGAATGTGCTACAGAAGAGGCTTTTTTGGCACATAAAAAAGAAAAAAGTGTATCAAGGTAAAGTAAATAGCAGCGTGCCTAGAGGCAGGCCGCGAAAAGAATGGTTAGAATTTGTGAATGAAACCGTAGTTAGAACAGGCATAAGAAGCCAAAGAAACACAAGAGCCTATACTATACTACACAGTTTAAATAGTAATTTATTTTTCGTCGATATGTAAATTTTTACTCAATTCTTGTGCTGTTTGTTTCGCAATTATTTCAATGGATAAAACAGAACCTCGATTTGAACTTCCCGCCAAAAAAATGGCAAGTTTATATTTATAACTGGAGCAGAAAACCATTTCTTGGCAATGAATAATGCTTTGAAAAATATAGTTAACATTTTAATCATTCGTGCGTTAGAAAGAGAGATTCGATAAACTAGATTTGAGGGCATCGGAATCCCAACCCTGGTAATTTGAATCATGCTCATAACTAGAAACCTAGTTTTACGAAGTGCAATCCACATACCTTCAACTTTTCTAAGACCATGGTATGCTTGACATAAAGTGTCAATATTTCATAACAGTAACATCTGACTTTTGGTACCCTACTTAGTCAGTATTTCGTACCATACGTACTCAGTATGTGGTACCCTAGGTTCGAGAGATACGTAAATCCCTACCAAGGTACAGTGAACACTGTTATAATTTTACATGCAACAAACTATACCCCAAGTTTTTACTGTGACCGTATGCATCACTTTCTTTGAAGCCTTCATTCTTATTTTTTATGTTTTTTAATTGTTTTGAACAATTTTTCAAGTTCTATTTTTAAAAAATTGCTATTTTAATACAATAATATACAATGATTCACGGCAGCGAATCATCGCCAAGTGAAATAAAAAGCTACTAAGAATTCTTATCTGGATTAATCATGATTTTTGAACATTTGTGTATTGTCGCGTCGACGCGATTCTCAACCGATTTCAATGAAACTTGAACGCTTGAAATAAGTTTAGGCGTGATTTTATGTTAATGCCTTAAAAACTGTAATATTAAAACAAAACATGTAAACAACCAAATTTAGACCTATGCTCAAATCTTCATCTTACAAAAAAATAGTTGCTGCACGTTCACCTAAATTTCAGAAAGCTATTTTTTCCGTGTATCTATCGAATTTTGATATTTTTAATTTTTTTATATAAAATATAAGTATTTTAATTGTCTAAGTAAGTAGTCTAATTGTTACTAATCGGTGCAAATTCTTCACAACAGTTATTTTTATTACGCTTCATTTACGTTAACATGGAAGCGTGTCCGGAGTGCAACTAGTGATTTCTAGGGGTGTCCTGAGGTTCTAGCATGTGTGACGTATAGCAGTCTCATACATTTGACATGTGCTAATGTTAGCATCGAAAAAAAGACCTATGAAAAACTAAGAAAGGCCAGCTGGATTATGTTTACAAGGGATGTAATTTTTTAACTACCAGTGCCACCTCTACGGTAGTCGATACCAACCCTGGTGCCAATTTCCCTTTTGCAAAGGAAGACTGCAATCTACAATAACACTATCCACATAGATTCTCTTAAAGCCGGCTCCGTAATGCAAACTGAGGAAATTCACCGTGTGAAGAAGGAGGCTGAAGACCTTAGGACTAAATTAGTTGCACTTGAACACGCACAGAATGTGAACGATTAAGCGGTTTTACATACTGGCCTTGAAATCCATGGTCACCGAATGAAGTCAAACGAGGACCTTATGGCTCACGTAGAGTCGATTGCCAGGACTCTTAATGTGCTTC
The DNA here is from genome assembly GCA_010014905.2 of Druon quercuslanigerum. Classification (NCBI taxonomy): domain Eukaryota; kingdom Metazoa; phylum Arthropoda; class Insecta; order Hymenoptera; family Cynipidae; genus Druon; species Druon quercuslanigerum. Next base: position 11,500 of record JAAAKG020154835.1, on the reverse strand, counting down.
TCGTTAAGGATGACGTTATCAACCTTTAGCGCATTGTCAAAGCACCGTCACTCACTCATCTTATTAACCCATCAATAATTGTAGGCAAATTCAGCCGTCAAGATTACGAGGTAAAATGATCGAGAGACGTAAAGTCAAAAGAGATTTTTCTACTTCGAATTTAGGATGGACCGAAAATGAGAAACGCTTTATTTACCTTCGCGATGCTCTAACTTCACTCAACCGGTAAATCTATGATATTGTTCTCAGTCTCCGAAGAGACAAGAAAATCAAATATCTTGGGACTTCTAGTGGAAGAATTTTTTGCCGTAAGGAGGACGGTTCGCCGAGAATACATCTTGCAAACATACTATCTGTAGAGAGACTACAGTAGCAACCGACTAACCTTAGCACTAATTTTTCTCAAATGCTACTTCTACCTGAGTACAAGCATTTCACTAATTTTTACTCTGTATCCTCAACCAATCTTGTTTATTTGCATAAAACTTTATTTAAATTTCCGTACGCTATTTCTGAGAAGCTTCTGTTTCACCTACTTAAACACTTATAGTAAGAATGCAGAATTTTGTTTCTACTTATTAAGTTATATTATCTTCCATACGGTAATTAACTGCATGCTGGCCGATCTCAATTTGACGCTTTAATGTTTATTTACTACTATGCTAATTCAGCCTTACGCTAACTCTACAAATTGACTACTTTTATGCATCGTATACACAGATTAATGTTTCTCTCAATATATCAAAGGACACCTTAAGCATTTTCCCTGTTAACGCCTAGTCTCTCTTGACACATTTTCTAGAATTTAAGAAATCGGTTAAGATGGTTCGGGCATGTTGAGAGAATAAAGGATGGACGACTATCGAAACAAGTATATCAAGGTAAAGTAAATGGCAGCGTGCCCAGAGGCCAACCGCGGAAAGAATGGTTAGAATGTGTCAATGAGAACCTAGTTAGCAGGGACATAAGAAGCCATAGAAACGCGAGATCTTGCATCAAAAAATGCATGGACGTGAAAGAAGCTAGAGAAGTATGCCAGAACAGGAAATTATGGTGGAAAATAGTTAATAAGAAGAGTATCAGTAGACTGAATGCCATTTGAAACAAAAGACCTTGGATACTAATGGACCCAAGTGGGGAACCTCACATGACGACTTCGTGAGGATCTTCACTTAGGGGTGATTGCTAGAGAGATTGATCAGCAACCTGGGTCAGAGCAGTGTTGCGGAATGATCGTGTTATTTAAATAAATAACACGAGAAGTCTAGATCAATCTAAACATTTTATAACCTCTTCCTCACACTACTCTCCGCCCCACCGAGTGAGTTACGCCTACCCCGAAAGGGGAAACGGCTTAATGATTTAATAATAATAAAAATAATAAACATGTTTTCAGTGCATGTTCCTACCATATAATAGCGGTTTCTAAGTCCTGGCTAACACCAAATATATCTTCTAGCCTCGTTGCAATTCACAACTATTCGCTCTTTCTAACAGACACATACGAGAGAAGGGGTGGTGGAAGTTTGTCTTTTTCTGCATAACAGTCTGAGTGGGACTGCGTTTGAAGTGAGTCCAGTAGCTACTTATCCCACGACCGAATTTCTCTTCGTTGAAGTTATGTCAACTTCTGATAATGTTTAGTAGGAGTAATTTATAAAGCACCTAATGCTTCCTATGGTACAGAGCTTGAATCGGTAATTTTCGCTTTCAATGATACTAAATATCTTACATTTTGGGTGTACTCTTTGGGGATTTTAATTGTACCTCATGATTCCACTCACCATACTGATCGTTCCAGTACTCGTATTGACTTAATGATTGTAGAAGATATTGATAAGGTTTTCTCCTACGAACAACATGCTATCCCTTTTCTCTATAACCACGACTTGATTAAGATTACCTTTAAATTTCCCTATAATTTAAATTCAAAACAAAGCCAAAGACTGATGCGGAATCTCTCTAATATTAAGAAACATACATTCCACGAACATCTAATGACGTATCATTGGGAAAAAATATTATTAGATACAGATATAAATAATAAAATTGACGCTCTGACTAATTACCTAGTCTCCGCATTCAACAAATTTTCATCGCTACACGTTCCTAAAAACTTCACTAAAGCTGTCCCCTGGATCCCATCTGAAATTAAAAATATGTTGAGAGAACGCGATGGCAAGGGCCGAATTTAAAAATGAACAAAAAGCAGTATATTACTAGCTCAATTTCGTAAACTCAGGAACTTATTCCAAACTAAGATTAGAAATGCATTTAATCAATACAATTATAACGAGATTTCACATAGAGACAAAAAGAGGACATTTGGCATCTTCTTAGAAGTTTACACCTAATCATATCAAAGCACGAATCTAAAGATAGTAATTTTCCGCCTAATGAACTTTTGATGACCTTTTTTACAGCCCCAGTTCCAGACTTATCATAATCATTTTCCACTACTCCTATTAATTTAACATTTAATGATTCTGTCTTCTTTTTCTATTGCTCACCTGCAACTTTCCAAATTTCTCGAAACATATAAAGCCAATCACCCGATGCAATCAGGTTTTCGGGCGAAACATAAAGTGTCAAGTTCTGTCATGAAATGGTTCCAATCCTATTTTAATTATCCGTCTCACAGAATTATTAATACCATAGTAGTGGTGGAATTTGTGACTGGTGGGAGGTCAAGAGTGAGGTTCCTCAGGGTTCCATTCTGGCACCCTTTTTCTTCAATTTGATCACCTATGACCCAGATGACCCTGGAAGTGAAGTTTAACATTGCAGCTACCACAAATATGCTGACGATTTCAAAATTTACTTATTGGGACCAATTTCTTCTTTAAGTAAATTACTTGTCCTAGTCCAGGAAGATATCCATCACGTTATTATTTGGGCCTGGTAGAATGGGCTCACTCTTAACCGAGACAAAACTCAGGTTTCATCGCTAGAAACTCTGGCATCATTTCCGCCACTTTGTATTGAGAGCCTCTTTTTGCGTTTCTCAGAAGTGGTTAAAAAATCTGGGATATTTCCATAACCGTACCTTGTCCTGGAAGGAACAGGTACAGGGCATCTTGAGGAAAACATACAGTATTCTAAAACAACTATAGACTAATAAGGACTCTTTACCTACATCCTATCGGAAAATTTTGGTTAAAAGTCTAATCTTGCCCCACTTTATCTACGGCTGTTTAGCATATGATGATTTGACCAACGATTTAAATTTAAAGTTTAAGCGTGCATTAAATGCCTGTGTCCACTTTATCTACAATTTGCCTAAACATGAACACACAACTCCATACCAACATAGGGTTTGGTTTGCTCAATGCTGCCAAGAGAAGACAATCCTTTATGGGTAATTTGCTCTACACTATTTTTCAGAACACAGCTTCTGAGTATCTATTTAACCTCTTCCAATTTGTAGACAGAGACCTTTCAGCACATTCTAAGCTTCGTAAAAGTCATTAAATTATTATGATTCCCTTGCATAGAACGTGTAAGCTTCAAAGGTCATTTATAGTAAGAGGTGCCCGGTTATAGAATAAAATACCATATAAACAACAATATTTCTAACCCAACTCCTGAAATTACTCACTGGTAAACTTTCACATTTAATTCTCCGAAATTTTATCTTCGAATCTTATTTTGTTTTAATTAACTTTTGTATATTTTAATTTTTAATGCACACATATTTTCCATCTTGATTTCTACTTTAATATACATAAGAGCTTCTAATTCATCACTCAATGTTCATTACTATGTAATTATCTCATACCTAATTTATTACGAATTCTGAGGTCGACTCAATTTATTTTAGTTAGTTTATAGATTTAATTAAAAGATTAATCAAGTATATTACCAATAAGTGATCGTACAAATTAGTTATTACCTTGTATTATCATGTTCCTTGCAGGGCTATTAAGCCCTAGCGACTTTTCTTTAATAAATGCAAATACAAATACTAATTATTTTCGTACAGTGATTCTAAACCCACCTTAGGAGTCATTCACAAAATACTTGATACGTTTAGGAGGGAGGAGGGGGTCTACCGAAGTATCATTCTTCATGTAAAGACCAATGGAAAAAGTATCGAGCAGGGGGGAGGGTTCAGAAATTCTTGAAAAATGTATCACGTATTTTGTGAATGGCTCGTTAGAAAAAGAAAAATTTTCACAGGTCCATACTCAGTAAAATGGACTTGTCTGGTAGTACATGTCAGTCATGATTCTGAAGGACTTAAAAAATACTTTAGCAGCGAGGGTGACCCGTGTATAGACCTGTTACCTTATGTGTAAAAAATAAAAATGCAAAGATGACATAAAATGGTAACATTTCAAGGACTGTTCTATATATGCAAAATTCTTAAAATATGTCTCGAGAATATGTTCCAAACGAATTATACTTAAAATTTAATGTGAATTATTTGGACAGAGAGCCCACTTTAAGATTAGGAATTGCTTAGAAATATGTTCAAATATCAAAATAACATAACTAAAAAAATCAAAAGGAATCTGGAATAATTACAGAAATTACGAAACAGCTTACTAATTTAAAAATATTATGTCAAAGACAATATATTGTACTATGAAGAAAAAAAATGTTTTTTAAAAAATTCAGCTTCGAAAAATATTTTTAAATTGATTCAAAAACATAAAAAATAGCTTGAGGGATTTATCTCAAGAGTTTGTGATCCCGAAAATCAGATTGCCCAGTAACTTTTGCATACAAAAATACGTAGCTTCAAATAATTTGATTAAAAGTTTTTATACTGATTAGTACCGTTTAGTACTAATCAGTATAAAAACTTTTCAGAAGGGTCAGCAGCTCTCAGTTCTTTACGTACCAGTGGCTGTGGTGACTATATTTTACTATAATATATAATAAATAATTTAAAAACATTATAGTTTATACATAACACATTTTAGCATGCACTTTAAATAATATTGCATTATTCGTGTAAACGTGGGCAACAATCGATGGAATTCTGACAATATTTGTAGTACTAATCCGTATCAGGTAGATGTATAACAAATCGTACAAGCGCCATACATATTTTGCAATGACTTAGAAAGTGTAAGACCGAAATACTGGCACAGCTGTATGGTAAATATACGCGACCACTCGGCGCCTCCAGTTCCAAAGCTCCCCTGTGAATTTGTTGGTACCCACAGTTTCTGAACTTTGCGCACCTTATTGAAGCAGTGATTTTATGCACCTAACTCTGAAAACTTTTCAAATCCGACGCGAATATTTCTTTCTTGTGCTGATTGTCTACTAACTTGGAAGCGCTTACTCAAACTGAATTTACGCTCGTACCAGTTCTACCAAAAACGCAAGCATACATCAAAATAAATCTAGAATTCCCCTGATTAAATTTTACAAGAAAATTTCTTATATGGCTACACATAAGAAACTTCTCAGGTTTAATGACTACAGGCAGTCTAGAATAAAAAAATCTATCATCTAAGTGATCCAATATTCACGGAAAATTATGTATAGCTGAAGCAACGATATTTATCCATGATATGGCCCCAAATGGAATTGAATAAATGGCCACATCTGGAACTAATGATATTGGTAAAATCCTTTGAATAGCGATTTGCAGCCCAATTCAGTTTGACTATTATTAATAATAAATCCCATTTTATATCGGTAAAATAATAATATTATATAGCTAAAATCAAAATGTTAAAATTCTAAATATAACGCTAATTGAATAGGAATAATGTTGACAGAATTTCCAAAATTATAACTGAAGCAGATATAGCTAAACTGTACTAAGTCGAATTTTCGCAAGAAACTGAGTTTCATTCCGGAACTATAGTTTCTCACTTTTTTAAACATATTTTATTGAAAAAATTAAGGGTTTGATATTTTTTAAATTTTTACCCAAAATCTTAAATAATCATATGCATTCAAATATTCTTAAATTTCAGAAAATTTAAACGAAATGAATGAACTAATAGACTAAAATATTCCGTTTTTATTTACAATTCGACTGTTTTATAGGATTTTAACATGTATTTAGCAATTGAATGCCCGGACCAAAGTACCGGTTATAATTTTCTGATGCTCTTACTTCTTGAATTTAAGCGAAGTTAAGAGGCCCTCCCCACACTAGGCTTCAGAAAGTGTTCCGTTTTTTGTTAGATAGCGTTTTTTTAATCAAATAAGTTTTAAATTAATTTCTTAATGATTTATTTAGATTTGTTTAAATAATTCTAGGGAAAGCTAAACGGTACTAAGTCCATCGCCATTTCCATTAAATTCTGACTTGCACATGTAGCACAATTTACTGTTTCATGCAATGATTATTAAGTTGGTACATCTACCTATAAACAAATAAGTCACATAATTGATTATAAAACTAATTGATTTTAGAGTTGACATTAAAATTATATACTCAATAGGCCTAATTGAAATAAAAATAAGTAGTATTAACAGCAGAACTCGTTTTCAATTGTATACTTTTTCATAATATCAATGTGAACTTGTAGCATTTCTTCGTATTTCTCACGAAATCACATAGTTAATTGAAATATATGAAAATCCATCAATCAGGAATACAGTTGACTGTTTTAAAAATTGAAATTACTTTTTTCAGATATATTTTAGTTTTGTTGATTTACTTTTCAGTATTTTCCTTTTTGAACTAATAATTTTTTTCGGTGTTTGACCTAATACATCAGATTTTCAAATTAGATTCAACTAAATTCGAAGTTTTGTAGTCTTTGATTTAGCAGTGGTTTATGAGAATTAGGGTGGCTTAAATGAAAAAAAGTTTCTTTGATTTATGGAGACATCGCCCAAAAAGATGAAATCTAGTATAAAAATAACTGCGAATTTTTCATCAATCTTTCCGATAACGGCCAGTATGTACATTTTCCCTTGGACGCTTATATATATATATATATATATATATATATATATATATATATATATATATATATATATAAATAATAAAACAGTAAACATGATAAAAAGCAATTTTTTCCTCTTTGAAGCTCAGAAACCTTAAGAATCTCAGGTAACTTATTCTTCACATTATTAATGAACTAAAAAATGGGTTTCAAAATACAATTTTTTTAGTTTATTCAAATAACTGCTATTTTATTAATTTATATCGTTTTTAATATTTTTTTTAATTATTGAGTTAAAAATCTAGTACATGTATAATTTCATATATATTAAAGAAGGGCGAACAATTTTAAAATCCAAAATACAGCCGTTTCGTTTTCGGAAGGGATTATAGAATTTTTAGATTGATCTAGAATTCTCGTGTTATTTATTTAAATACCACGTTCATTCCGCAACACTGCTCCGACCCAGGCTGCTGATCAATCTCTCTAGCAATCACCCCAACTGAAGATTCTCACTAAGTCGTCATGTGAGGTTCCCCACTTGGGTCCATTAGTATCCAAGGTCTTTTGTTTCAAATGTCATTCAGTCTACTGACATTCTTTTTATTAACTATTTGCCACCATAATTTCCTGTTCTGGCATACTTCTCTAGCTTCTTTTACGTCCATGCATTTTTTCATGCAAGATCTCGTGTTTCTATGGCTTCCTATGTCCCTTCTAAGTAGGGTCTCATTCATACATTCTAACCATTCTTTCCGCGGTCTGCCTCTGGGCACGCTGCCATTTACTTTACCTTGATACACTTGTTTCGTTAGTCGCTCATTCTTCATTCTCTCAACATGTTCGAAGCATCTTAACCGATTTCTTTTCCATGTGTCAACTAGCATCTCTTGCACACCACAATTCTTTACGGATTATTTCGTTGCTCACGTTGTCCATCAGAGTTTTCCCGCATATTATGCGCAACAATCTCATGTCAATCGCCTTAATTTTACTCTGATCTTTTTCTTGATAGGTCCATGTCTCGCTGAATAGTGCAATAATAATAGAAATCATAATAATATTTATAATCAAATTTATAATTATTTATAATTATAATATAATAATCAAAATTATTATTTATAATCAAACTGCGACAAGGATGTTGTTTTTGACCCATAAAAACTGTGTTCGAATAACTATATTGTCTCAAATATTTTTTTCATTTTTTCTCTACTTTAAATTAATGTAATGTCCATACTGAGAAGAATAAAAAGCTCAAACGGGATTTCTGTTTAATTTAAAAGGGTTGCTTTTCAGCTTTTTAATTACATTACTTTCTTTTAGCGCTACTAACGATGTCTCAACCAAAAAAAAAAAAATTTTTTAATTATTACATGAGAAAGTACGCTTTATGCGTTTAAGCGTATTTAATGCCCCTTGAAGGTAGTTTTTACTACCAATATAATGCAAAGTTTTTTATATTTTGTTAGACGCCACTTCGTACTTAATTTATATCAAGTTGCTAAAATATATATTAAAAAATCTATCGATAAACTTTTAAGGGGTTTGTTTTTACCCAAAAAAGGTGGCTTAGGACAACTCTTTTTTAATTCAATTTTTGTTCTTAATTTCATTTAAAGTTCAAGAAATATCTACACTTAAATCCCTGAAGAGCTAGAAAATTAACATTTTTTACTTAAAAAGATATTTTTTAGGCATTCTTAGTCATTTACCTCGCCTAAAAATTAGCCAATGTAGGCGCCATGTGCTAAAAAATAAGTATTTCGTAGCATATTAAGACCTTTGTTAAGTCGTTAAAATCTTTACCTGCTATTCTCTAACTTCGCCTACCTTCTCTAACATTTCCGCCCACTACTTCCCCGGCCTCATTTTCTCTCACTTCCGCTACTGCCCCCTCTTCACTTCCCTCGCTTCTCCTCTTTCATCCGCTTACCCTACTTCTCACACCTACTTCTCCTCCCCGACTCACTCTCGCTTCCTTAACACTCCACCCTTTCCGTACTTCTCTCACTACCCCTGCCATCACGTCCCATCGCTCAGTTCTCTTAATTTCCTCCAGTTCCCTTCCCTCACTCTCCTACTAACCCTGCTCATCACTTAACATGCTTCCTTCCCTTTCCCACTTCCACGGACACCCAACCGATACTGTCAGGGTTTTTGCTCGGGGATACGAACCCCTAAGCAGATCTGCCCACTGAGGGGTAGTCATCTTAATCGCTACGTGTTCGAGTTTAACCACCAATTCCCTCTTCTCTGATCCAGATGCTTGAGGGTGGTCACTCTTATGAAGTTGAGTGAGTAGAGATCATTGGTGGTGTTAAAATCCCATCTGGTATTTGAGCAATATCGAAAATATTTCCCCTCATTTGCTCGTTTTCCAGATGGGATTTTATCATTACCACCGATCTCTACTCATTCAACTTCACGAGAGCGATCACCCCCCAAGCCTCTAGACTTGTGAAAAGAGAAGTGGTGGTGGAATTGAAATATGTGGTGATTAAGTCGATTTTCCCTATCTGGACAGGTCTGTCCTAAAGAAAAATATTTAGGGTACGACCCTGAGGATTGTTATTTATAACATAAAATGACCACTGCGGAGCGTAGAAAATACTGGGAATATTAAAAAACATTTGTTCATATTTGAATTAAAAATTTTAAGCAGACAATCATTTGCAGGTAAATGGAAAGGGATAGTGAAATTGAGGGATAAGAAAACCCCATTGTCGGAAGCTTTTTTTTAGTCTGATTTTGTTCAAGGATGGCTCAAATTGAAGCTCTTGGCATTCTGAATTGAGAAAAAAAAACAATTTTATAATGTTAGGGTTTTTTAAATTTGAAGATCAAAAATAGTCAAAATAAGAAAAATAAGAAAAATCTGGTCCATTTCTGATCTCGTTTAAGAAAGCTTTTGAAGTTACTACCGGGGACTTTTTATTCGTCCCATAAGGTGATCATCGCAGAGCATTTAAAATTACTGAGTACCTTGGAAAACATCTGCGCCCTATCGAATTCCTAAAAATGATTATCCAGTAAATACTGATTTTATTCTGAATGACCATTTAAACGTTTAGATGGTCATGCAAAATAAAATCAACAATCTTTTGAAATTAATATATGGTAAAAAAAACATGAAGACGTTTTGGACAAATACATACTATTTTAAAGCCTCTTGTAAAAAATCGAAAATAAGTATTAAGATGAAAACGAAAGCAATATAATAAAAATATTAAAAGGTTTTATACTTTTCCGATACGTCACCATGAACGTCGCCATGAGCTGTAAACTAAACTCTGAATATAAAAAATAACGGAAATTTGTTTATTTGCACCCCTACATTGGAAATATTTCTTTCAGTCAATTTTAAAGAAAAATAAAACAGGTAATAATCTGCATGAAAATTTGTTTAAAAAAATTTTTTTTAACGTATGCGTATGTCTACGAAACCCTTATTTGTGGTCACTTGCCGACATCTTCTTTAACTGATTTATTTTATTTTCGAAGGTTTCAAATTTTTTGTAACTTTTCTACATTTTCTAATAGTAATGGTTTGTAAGTTATTGACATCATACCTGCATATTCTAAGATATGTTGAACAATTTGACAATTATGTTGACATAACTGAAATCGTAAAACTCAATCTTATAAAGTTCTAGGTACTTTTGAATTCTGGAGTGATGTACATTTAATGTGAGTTTATAGTTTAAGAAGGAAAACAATTGAATAAGCAATAAAAATCAATTAAAAAAAAAATTAGGATATAAAAATGCAAATTGGAGAGAATAGTGCGGAGCTTTATATATTTATATATATGCAGTAATTTTGTGAGGGTCCTACATCAGATTGGTCTAACGCGTAAGATATAACACTAAAACGATTTCTGAGGATTCACGAAAATCTACTGGAAGATATATAAATCCACTTAGGCTTCAGTCGACGTTTTTTTTCCACATTCCCATTAAATGTCAATGTTTTTAATTAATTTAAAAGAGCTTTCATGTTTATCACAAGGCAGACAATTATATATGAAATAATTAAGAAGATAAAAAAAAGGCATAATCGTATAACTGCTTCTATCAGAATGCGCTCACTGCATGGACGCGACGCAATTCATGCGGCATATTGCCATCCACGTGGTCCTATTACGCACGCGAACAACCGTGGAAATCTTCAAGTTTCAGATTTTCTGTGTGAAAGGAAACTCAAATGTCCCAATAAAATTTAAATTATTTTCAATTTTTTTTTTAATGGCATGAAATATAATAAATAAAATGAAATGATGCAATTTTATGTAGCTTTTACATATAACATTTATGGGAAATTCTTAAACTTCTAATTTTTACAGTTCTCAATTTCTGATATCTTTGTTACAATTGTAAATGTCGAAAGTTATGTTGTGAGTTCAGAATTTCTAGCAGTTTCATGAAGTGCGCAATCAATTTTATACAGATAGTATAATGGATCTGTCTAATCTGAAGGATTATCAGTTAGTTAGTTAGTGGAAGCTTCTAATGTGTCCCCTAAGGGTTTACATTTTTCATTCACCCTCTTCCTATTCCCTAACACACCTCCCACACCCTTTTTGGTGGTGGGAGGGGGACCTACAGCTTAAGGTGGGTTCCGAACCACCAGAACCT
>JAAAKG020154825.1:14597-30582 GCA_010014905.2 Druon quercuslanigerum | reverse complement strand
ATTAAGAATTTAAAGAAATTTAATAAATTTGAGGAATTCAGGTGACGCGTGAAATTCTAGATGTTCAGAATGTTCAAGGGTTTCAGAAAATTCAAGGAATTCGAATTTTTTTAGGACTTCTCGATTTCCTCAATATTCAGCGATTTCAGAGAATTAATTGCAAATACGGGATTAGGAATTTTTAAAAATTTAATAAATATAAGCAATTCAGCTGAAGCAAGAAATTTTGGATGTTCAGAATGTTCAAGGGTTTCAGAAAATTCAAGGAATTCTAATTTTTAAAAAAAATTTAATTTAAATAAGGGATTAGGAATTTAAAAAAATTGAATAAATTTGAGGAATTAAGGTTATGCGAGAAATTCTAGATGTTCAGAATGTTCAAGATTTTCAGAAAATTCAAGGAATTCTGATTTGCTTAGAAATTCTCGATTTCCCCAATATTCAGCGATTGCAGGAGATTTGAAGACCTTCCGCGATTTCAGAGAATTAATTGCAAATAATTGATTACAAGAATTAAAGGATTTCAGGGAATTTTAGAAATACCGAGACACTCAGGAATCCATAGAATTTAGAATATTTAACGAATTCCGGACACAAACCAGTGAATTCAGAGTATTTGGAGATTTACAGAAGAATTCAGAGAATGCAGAGAATTCGAAAAATTCAGAGATTGTTAAAGATCTAGAAAATCCATCAATTTTAATCGTTTCAGAAATTTAGAGAATTCACGAAATTCCAGGAATTCAGAGAGTTGAATAAAATTCAGAAAATCTAGAAGTTGAATACTTAAGGACTTCATAGCTTCTAGAGAATTTAGCGAATTTAAGAGATATCAACAAAAATAAAGGATTTTAGAGAATTTCAGGAATTAAGAGAGTTTTCTTGATTTAAGAGTATTTAGGAAATGTAATAATATGTGATAAACACGAAGGGTCAACTCAAAACGCAGGTTTATTTTTTAATCAAGGACTTTTAAAATTATGGATGAAATAAGACCTAAATTTGCTCCACCTGAAATTGTTAAAAAGAATTTGCAAAAGATGGAAAAAGAAATTTTATTTTTGATATTTCTAAAGCTTCTAGCTTATGTTTTCTGAGAAAATTTAAAAATCGTGTTGAGTATCAACAACCCATTTTTATCACCACGCCCGGAACCACGCCTCTTTTTATTACTCCACCCACTAACCACGCCCCTTTCTATGACCACATAAGCAATATTTATGTTATTTCATTATCTAGTTTTTAAAATTAACTTCCAATGTCAATTAAATTCCTACTCAAGGGTAAGAAGGAATTTATGTTTTGAGTCGCTCGTTAAAACATTCAAGGCATGTAGCTTGTGCAAGTATTTTGAAATGCGAGCTCCAGCTTAACGAAAAGAAAGCTCGTTAAACGCGCACATTGTGATCCTTGGGAACAAGAAGGAAAAGAAGGAAAGCAGCGATGCGTTAAGACGTGACAAGCGGGATCATAAATACCTAAATGAATAAAGGCAGAAAAGCGGACAAAGCCAGAGACACGGGTAGGTAAAAACATTTTTTTTTTCAATGTTATTAAATAATAAATTTTAATATTTGAGATTTATACGCTGATTATTAGAGATAATTTATATATATATAGGAAAATAGACCCAAATCATAAATAAGGGAGCAGCAGAATTTAAGAAGGCGGAGCTTGGTAACAGCTAGGAATCACTTGGGGGGGGGGGGGTCGAATAAAAGAGTTGGAATAGTAGGTGGGATTAAGTTTCGAAATTTTAAAAGAGGCGGAGCCTAATGTTCCCTACAAGGGATCTAAATCTTAAGGTAGGTGGAGCTACGATTTTAGTGGGTGTGTCAAATAACTGATATGCAAAACAATATATTTGGGTGGATTTAATAAATAAAAAATACATCAGATGACAACTATTATTCAACGGTATCTAGTAAGAGACTGATTATAAATAAAAGTGGCACATAATTCAAGAGGGTAGAGCTAAGATAGTACTAGGTATCAAGTGGGCGGGTCTTAAATATAAGAGGGTATAGAGTGGGCGTGGATACTTTTAGGGTTGTTGGAATAGTCAGATCATAAGAATCATATAGAGGAATGTAAGTATTCAAGTGGGCGGAGTTACGATTTAAGTGGGCTTGTCTCATAACTAATGGGCAACCATTTTTGATTAAGATGTTACTTGATAATATAAAAAATGTACATTGTATGCTAATTGTAAAAGATAACCAATATATTCAAGAATATGTACATGTTGGCGGGTTTCGAAAAAAAATTTGAAATAGTAGGTGGGATTAAGTTTAGAAATTTTAAAAGAGGCGGAGCCTAATGTTCACTGCAAGGGACTTAAATTTTTTGGCAGGCGGAGCTACGATTGAAGTGGGTGTGTCGAATAACTGATATGAAAAACACCATATTTGGGTGGATTTAATAAATTAAAAATACATAAGATGACAACTATTATTCAACGGTATCTAGTAAGAGACTGATTATAAATAAAAGTAGCATAGAATTCAAGAGGGTAGAGCTAAGATAGTACTCCGTATCAAGGGGGCGGGTTTTAAATATAAGAGGGGATAGAGTAGGTGTGGCTAATTTTAGGGGTCTTGGAATAGTCAGATGATAAGAATCAATTAAAGGAACGTAAGTATTAAAGTGGGCGGAGTAACGATTTAGGTGGGCGTGTCTCATAACTAACGGAGGCGGACCTAAGCGAGTCTTTGATGGTGCGCGGGCGGAGTTTAAATAAAGAAGGAGGAGATTCAGCGGAGATTCGTTGGAGCTGTAAATTAGGCGGAGCCTATCATCATGTTACAGTGATCTAAGTCTTTAAATGGGCGGAGCTATAAATTAAGTGGGCTTGTCTAATGACTAGTGAAAAAACTCGATTTAAGTAGATTCATTAATTAAAAAATACCTGGGCGAATTGTAAAAAATATGACTGAAACAGTGCAAGTGTTCAGGCGATTTCGGTTTGATTGGAAAGAATCTGAATCTCCATTGTGCAGGGATAGGGTTCACTGCACACCGTTGCATATTGGTTTTTCCTTGATCCGGCTGTTTAACCACAAGCGCGATTCTCCCTCCAACTATTGGATTTTAATTTCACTCGTATGCGGTAACATCCGGGAGCAAGTTAAAAACGAAAATTTCTAGATAGAAGGTTACTCGTAAAGTAGATTTTTCATAATCAAGTGAAAGTTAAAATAAAAAAATTCGACTAAAGGAGAGAGTAAATTTGGATACCGTACTAGGTGAAATCTGTTAGGGTATGGGGTAAAGTCTATCAGGGTATTTTATGGGTATTTTGAATTTAAATTTTTTCAGGTATCTACGTTGCTCACTGTTGTCAGTGTTTCTGTCCGGAAATTGATATTGTCACAGAAACATCATTATATTCCAAAAATTCTAAATTTTTTAACAATTCTTGGTTTCGTTAGCCTTTTACGCACAAAATTCGTATTTTAAGGCAAAGATCATTATATCTTGAAAAATATTTAGAATAATTTATAAATTATTTATTATTTTAATATATCTTGGCTATGGTTTGCAGCATTCAATAAAAAAAATAGATTTCAAAGATGATTCACAGCTTTTAACGTCGTCGTTAACGTTAACGTTGGCGTTAAAAATTGGAATTTTAGAAGAAAAATATTTATATTTGTAAAAAGATTTAGAATGTTTTAAAAATTTTTGATTTTATTAGTATTTTCAGTCGAAAATGAGTACTTTTAATGAAAAAAATTTGTAAAATTCAAAAATTTCAAAATCCTAGTTTATTGTAGCGTTTTACACAAAAAATTGATATTTTAAAACAAGTTCAGTATGTTTTATAAAGGATTCAGAATCCTTCAACAATTTTAAATCGTTTCAGTATTTCCGGTAAAATATTATTATTCTGAGTAAAAAATAATTTTTTTTAAATTATTGCGCACATTTTGACAATCTTATGTTATGGTAGCGTTTTACACAAGAAGTTGGTCTTTAAAAAAAATCATTTATATTTTTAAAAATATTAAAAATCTTCTATTAATTTTAAATAACGTTCGTGTCTTTTGTAGTTACTTTGTGTCTTTAATAAAAATTAGATTTCAAAGAAGATTAATTTTTTTAACATTTAATGTTAAGTTAGCGTTTACACTAATATTTGGTATTTTGAAACAAAAAACATTATATTTATAAAAAAATACATAATCTTTTTAATAATTATAGATTGTTGTAGTATTTTTATTCGATTATTAGTGAAAAGAAAATATTTTTTTGTAAAGATGATCAAAATTTTTTCACAATCTTGGGTTACGGTAGCGTTTTACACCTACAGTTATTATTTGTAAAAAATCATTTTTTTTTAAGATTGAAAATCTTTTAATAATTTTTTATTATGTTACTATTGTTTCGGTAAAGGGTATCTTTAATAAAAAGATTACATCTCGAAGAAGATTAGGATTCTTAAACAGTTTTATATTGTGTTAGCGTTTGCATTAAAAATTGGTATTTTTTAACAAAAACCATTATATTATTTAAAAGATTCAGAATTCCTTAACAATTTTGGATTGTGCTAGTATTTTCGAGAAAAAATTAGCATTTTTAATAATATTTTCTTAAAGGAAAGGTTTAAAAATTTTCAAAATCTTGGTTTATGTTAGCGTTTTACACCAATAATTGGTATCCCTAACAAAACTCATCATACTTTGAAAAATATTTAGAATCTTTCAACAATTTTGATTGCATTAGTACTTTTAGTCTAAAATTAGTATTTTTAACGAAAAAAATTTTTTTTAAAAAGATTCACGAATTTCCAAAATCTTAGGTTATGATAGTGTTTTACACCAAATATTGGCATTTTCAATATAAATCATCAGATTTAAAACAAGCTGAACTGCGAGAGTGTTTGGAAAAGTAAGGAGAAGTAGGGAAAGGTTGGTGTGCATGTCGAAGGGGGGGGGGGAAGTGAGGCAATTAAGGGATCGTAGGGAAATTATGGGAGTAGTTAGAGTGGATATGTAGAGTAATTGAGCGATGACTAAGCAAGTAAAGTGATTGGAGAGGAAGCAGAGAAAGTGTTTACAGGGAAAGTGAAGGATTCGGATGTAGGAAAGTAGAAAATAGATGGTTTTGAAGAAGAATTAAGGGAGTGAGTGAATGTAGAGGGGAGAGAAGTATATAAACTAGGAGTTGGGAAAGCAGAAAACGTGATCAAAGATGAAGTTGAAAAAGCGATTAGAGATGAAGTAGAGGATGCCTCGATAGGGAAAGTGACGGTTTTTAAAGGAAGGGGAAGTAGAGGAAGTGAGAGGGGAGAAACAGTGGTACTGACTGAAGACGAAATAGAGTAACTAGATGAAGTGTAAAAAAAATAAATGAGGAGTAAGGAAGAGAGTGCTTGTGGATGGAGAAAAAGTAGAGAAAGTAAGAGGTGGGAAAGCAGAGAAATTTATTAGAGATGAAATAGAGCAAGCGTGGATAGGGAAAAAGAGGGATTTGGGAGTAGGAAAGTAAGAAAGCAGGAAAGAAATGGTTTGAGAAACGAATTAAGGAAGCTAGAAATTTTAGAGGGAGGATAAGTAGATTAAGTAAAAGGTGGGAAAGCAGAGAAAGTGGTTGGAGATGAATTAGAGGAAGCATGCATAGGGCAAGTGAGGGGTTGTTAACGGTGGGTAAGTGGTAAGGAAGTGAAATCAGAGGAATTATGGGACGGGAGGGGAAGTCGCTTACTATAATGTTCTCAGTCAGTTCTTAGAGATCTTTTCTTTTTTCAGAATATTCAGTAAAAGTGGTAGTATCTACATTCATAAAGTGGAATCGACGCCAATAAATACGAGAGTATCGGAAATTCGTTTTGCATTCTGTTGCTTCATGCACGTAACTGCACCTAACACCTCTTGCATTCTTTTATTCTAACCCGCCGGCACTTCACTCTATATCTATTTTCCCATCGAGTTTTCACGCCTCAATTCCCCCCTCTCCTCTTCATCTAACACCACGACCACATCCACCTTCTTCACCCATTCCATTACTTACTACCTCGACTCCACTATCTTTAATTTTTTTTTGTGCTCCACTACCTTTTCACCCAATCGTTTAATTTTATTTTAGACTCTCAGCATCCTCAGTGGCTTTGGAGAAACTATGCAATAGTCTGTAAATGCAAAATTCATTAAAAATCCAAGATGGTGGCTTCATGAATTAGAAAAAAAATAATAAATTTTGCTTTTTTAACGGAAGCCTCTCAAACATAAAAAGATATTCAATATATGCAGAAAATATTTAATAGCCAGTTACTGATGAAAGTTATAAAAATCCAAGATGGTGGCTGTTTCAGATTTAGGAAGAATGATTATTTTTGCAATATTTCTGTTGTGGCCTATGAGCCTTGTCAAGAAAAACAAGTTTTTTGGTTTTGTCCGAACTATTAAATAATCAATGACAGATAATATTTGAAAAATCCAAAATGGCGGATGTTTGGATTTTTTATGGATTAATTTTGCTTTTTTAAAACTTGGCCCTCTTAAACTTAACATGAAATGCAAGTTTCTTTGGAGCAACTATGCAATAGTCTGTAAATGCCAAATTGCCTAAAAATCCAAGATGGTTGCTTAAGCGAATTAAAAAAATGATTAATTTTACTTTTTTCATGGAAGCCTCTCAAGCATAAAAA
This sequence comes from Druon quercuslanigerum, assembly GCA_010014905.2. NCBI lineage: Eukaryota > Metazoa > Arthropoda > Insecta > Hymenoptera > Cynipidae > Druon > Druon quercuslanigerum. The sequence continues at coordinate 23,933 of JAAAKG020154825.1, read as the reverse complement.
GATATTCAATGTCTGCAGAAACTATTTAAAAGCCAGTTACAGATGAAAGTTGTAAAAATCCAAAATGGCGGCGGTCTTAAAATTCAAAAAGGTGATTAATTTCGCCATTTTTCAACAGAATAGTCTTACACTCCAAGTTGAAAGTTTTTTTATAAGAAAACTACGTCTTAAACTTCAAAAGATGAATAAAGTTTTTTGCAAAAGCTATGGAATAGTCAGTGAAATCTAGAATTACCAAAATCCAAGATGGCGTCCTGTTAAAATGAAAATTCGATGATTAATTTCACAATTTTTTAACTGCGGCCCTTCTTACTTCAGAAAGAAAGCAAGTTTAATCAGAGAAACTATGAAATAATAAGTGACTAACGAAATTGTAAAAAAATCAAAAATGGCGGCTGGTTAGAATATAAAAAGAGAACAACATGTTTCATCATTTTTTAACAGAGGCCTTTTAAACTACACAAGATAAAAAATTTTAATCACGGAAAATGTGCAATTGTAAATGGAATACGAAATTGCGAAAAAAATTCAAGATTGTGGCTGTTTTAGATTTAGGAAGAATAACTATTTTTGAAATCTTTCAGTGGTGCCCTACGAATCTTGACAAGCTAAACAAGTTTTTTGTTTTTTTTTAGAATTCAAAATGGCGGATGTTTGGATTTTTTTAATGATTAGTTTTGCTTTTTTAATTTTGGGCCTCTTAAACTTAACATGAAATGCAAGTTACTTTGGAGAAATTATGCAAAAGTCGGTGAATTTCAAATTGCTTGAAAATCCAAGATGGTGGCTTGCGCGAATTAAAAAAAAATGAACAATTTTACTTCTTCAACGGAAGCCTCTAAAACAGAATAATATATGCAATGTCTGCAGAAACTATTTAATAACCAGTTACAGACAAAAGTTTTAAAAATCCAAAATGGCGACGGTATCAAAATTCAAGAAAGCTTAGTGATGTCACCAGCTTTCAAAAGAACTGTCTTAAACTTCATGTTAAAAAAATTGTTATCTGGAAACTACCTCTTAAATTTTGCAAGATGAATAATTATTTTTGCAGAAGCTATGAAATAGTAAGCGAAATCTAGAATTTAAAAAATCCAAGATGGCGTCCTGTTAAAATGTAAATTCCATAATTTATTTCACAATTTTTTAACTGAGGCCTTTCTTCCATCAGAAAGAAAGCAAGTTTAATCACAGAAACTTTGAAATAATAAGTGACTAACGAAATTTGAAAATGAATTCAAGATGGCGGCTAAGTTTAGTTTAAGGAAAATTATTTATCTTACCATTTTGGAACGGTGGCCTCTTCAAATTGACAAATTAAGCAAGTTTCTTCCCAGAATATAAATAATAGTTAGTGATACCCGAAATGTTAAAAACATCCAAAATAGCGGCTGGTTGGAAAGGTTTTTTTAAATTTTCAAATTTCGATTTTTAAAAACTAGTTTTCTGTGTCTAAATTTTTAATTTAAAATTTAAAGTGGGTACTTTGTGCAAATTAATTTCGATCTCTCTTATCTCCGGTGAACACGAGACTTTTTTATGAAGGTCAAAATAAATCAACAATAGTCATTTTTTATTACTTATCTTTGCATTATGGCATTAAAACTGAAGGAAAGATACAGTCAGTAAAGTAGTGAAAAGATACAAAAAAATTCTTTCTTTAAACTTATTATTGATTATTATTGAAAATACCATACGACAATGTACACAAATTTTTTTAATATCAAATTTATTTATGATGGTGATCGCATGCAAAAAGCTGTTTTTTTAATAATAAATGTTAATAAAAGTTTTATTATGTTGTAAATATGATTAAATCCACTTATTTTTAATGAAAATGTAAGCAAGCAAAACCAAAATCCACAAATTTTTTGTTTCCGAGTCGGCAACAATGTTGCACACACAAACCATACACTAGTGCGAATTCGCACCAACTCACTATTTGTTAACTTACTGGTCCACATTATGTCACATGCGGCTAGTCTCACCTGCAGCACTTCTCATCTGCGGAATGTGACATATACGGAATGTCACATCTGCGGCATGTCTATTTTGCGGAATTTCAGTGGATAGGGATTCAACTAATTTAATTTCTTTGGCCAGTCACAGGGGTGCCTTCCCGTCCCCTCGCGACGTTGGAAAAACAGATGTGACATGCCGTAGGTGTGGCATGCCGCAGATGTGACATGTCGCAGATGTGACATGCCGCAGAAACGAAATGACATGCACTCAACGGCAATTGATACTGGAAGGGTCCCTCATATTTGTCTTAGTAGGGATATAGCCGGGAAAAGCAAGTACGAAAAAGGCCATCAATTTGAAAAAAATTTCTGGTGCGAATTCGCACTAGTGTACGGTAAGGGAGTTAAAATCAGAAAATATTACAATTTTATAAATGTGTACTCTAGGTTGTCAAAAATGTTAATATAGAACAGAGTGAGCAGAAAAAACAACATTTTAAAAATCGGAAATGGAGCTATATGAAAAAGTAGCGTTCAGGACGATGAGAATGTATGACCAATTTATATTCGATGCATTCATTTTCAAAAAATGGCTTTACTTTACAATAACTTCACTGTCAGTGGTGTCCAAATTGAAAAAAGGATGAAATGAAATCCAGGGATGTAATTTTTTAAAAGATAAATATATGTTTCTACATATTTTCACTTGCGTGGTGCAGTGTGGAGTAGCGGGCGTAAATTTTTATGTAGCGTTTGTAGCGATTCGCAATTAAAAATACTGATATAAAAAAGAGGAATTTTAACAAAGTCATCAAATCGATCCATGAGTTATGAATTTTTTCTGAATTTATTCATAAAAAATTGATGTTCTCCCTATTCCCCTTTTATTTTCCCCTTTTATCATTTCCGTCTCTTCCTTTCTTCTTTCCCCTTTCCCTTATCACCCTTTCCGATCTCTTTTTTTTGCGGAACCGGAAATGGGAAGGGGTGAGAATGACAGTGGAAAGAAAAGAATCGAAAAATAGGAAATCGAGAAAGGGGAAAGACAAAAGTGTTATAAGGGCAAGGGAAAACGGTAAAGGGCAATGGTGAAAAGGCAAATGGAATGGGAAAGTAAGAAATTGCGAAAATGGAAAGGGGAAATGAAAAAAGAGCAAAAGGTTGGGGGGAACGGGGACAGGATGAAAAGTAAAAGGGCAATGGGGAGAGGTGATAGCAAAACAGTGAAACGAAATAAGGAAAAGAAAAAGGGAAGAAAAAATAAGAAACCGAAAAGGGTGATAAAGCGAAGGGGAAATGATAAAGGAAAAGGCGAAAATGATAAAAGGGAAAAATAACAGGGTTTTAGGGAGGGCAGGGAAAAGAAAAAGGGTGAAGAGAACGGAGAAATAAAGAAAGGGGTAAGGAGAAATGGAGAGGGGGAAAGGGGAAAAGGTAAAGAGGATGGGTAATAGGGAAGAGAAAAGGGTTAAAATGAGAAAGGAAAACTGTTAAAGGGATCGGGAACGGTTAAATGAAAATGCATGGGGGAAATGAGAAAGGGCTGAAGGGAAAGGGACATGTTAAAGAGGAAATATGAATGGGTAAAAAGGTAAAGGGAAATGAAGAAAAGGAAAGGGAAAAAGAGAAAGGGGAACGGCTGTAAACTGAAAAGGGGAAAGTAGCAGGAAATGGTAAAGAAGAACGAGAAAGAGGAAAAGAAAATGTTGAAAGGGAGAACTAAGAGAGATACAGAGGGATTTCTCGATCCAGATCCTGTCTGGTTGTGCGCACGAAACTGCCTTTTTCTTCCCATGCTTGTTTTAAAGAGTGGTTGGACAAAGGTGGTTATTGTATACTAACTACCTGCTTCACATGCTTGTTTTGAAGGAGGGTATGACGAAAAGTATAGTGTGTATCAAGGGTGTAAGGCTATTTTGCCTCGTGTGATTTCCGCCCTCGCTTCGCACGGGCGGCAAGCACAATCTGGTAGAAAAAGCCTTCCTTGCGCTCTCGATACACAATGTGCTATTTTTCTTTGTCGGGAAAAAATAAAGGGAAAATTTTTTCATTATTTAACAAAATTGTTTAGTGATTTCTCCAGGCCTTTTTTGGGTCTAAAAATGATTTTTTTCAGTTTTAAAATACAAATTTATTACAAAAAATTGTTTATCGTCTCGACAAGTATTTGTTATTTATTGAAAAATAAGTTTTAAATTTTAGAAGGAAAGTATAAAAAATAATAATTTAGTGAGCACCCTAATGTAGATCGGTTAAGATTTTTATAAAATAAAATTCCGGATACTGTGAAATTCCCGAAATTTAAAATTCCCCCATAATCAAATTCCTGTATAAGAAAATTTCCAAAATATAAAATTCCTAAATTAAAAAATTCACTAATAATAAAATTCCCGACTTTAAACAATTTACAACATTCTTTTACATAAATATTATTTGTTTATTTAAAATACAATGACCAAATATTTTAATCATGGAAAAATATTCCTAATGCTTAGAGCTAATAAAATTATTGTTTGAATTTAAGATAACAATAATTACCAACAATTTTGATCCACAATTTTTTTTCAATTATTGTCATTGTTAATTCAAGAATCAATGTTAGGAACTTCAAACATTTAAAATATATTTTTGGTTCTAAAATATTTAATTATCGTATTTTTAATAAATAATATAATTATAAAATTTTTTTATGAGGACAACTGAAAAGTTCCGATAAATAAAATTCTGGATTAATAAAATTCGCAGCAGAAAATTTTTGATTTTGAACAAATACAAATTTTTTGTTTATTTATATTATTTATTATTTAAAAATACAATTTGCCAGTATTTAAAATAACAATAATAATTAAAATATACATATTTCGTACTTCTTTCGTTTTTTGCATGAACATAATTTATTTATGAAAAAACATAATTTATTATTTAAATTCGTCAATTTTCTATTTCGAATATTTTATTTTCTGGGATTTTTCAGTCGTCCCTAAATTTTGAGCAGATAAAAGTTTTATGTTATTGAAATTCTTGCACAAAGGTGATATACTAGAATTAAAAAAAATTTTTTTTAAACATTTCATTATCAGGATATATTTTATCATTTTTTACCTCTTTTTTACTGGTATATTCCAAAAATTTTAATTATTCGGGAATTTTCTGGTTAATGGAAAAATGTACTGAGAGTGTAATTATCGAACGCGGTGTAGAAAACGCTTCCGCTAATGACGTCCTTTCGAAATTTTTGCACATATTCAGTTACGTAGCGGAATAAAATTCTCGTTAAATCTTTTATAATTCATTTTTGTAAATTCAATATTAAGGAAAAATGTACCGCTAGATGAAAATCTCTAAAATCGAGAAGTACAGCATTAAAGAAAAGTTTCTCGCAAAATATAATATCTTTAAATTAGGCGCGTATCTAAAATCTTAACCTTCCTTTTTCATCCCTTCCCAACTACTTCCTTAACTACTGCCCCCTCTTCTTACTTTTGTAGTAAATATAACCTTCCTCGACTCCTCTTCCCCTTACTTTAAGTCCCCTACTTCCACCAGTTCCCTTCCTTAATTTCCGCTGTTTCTCTTACTGCCCTTACGTCAACTTACTTCCCTTACCATAATTTCTCCTCACTTCTCCTCCCATCAATTCCATTCAGTTCCTATAATATCTCTTCCGGTATTCCTGCTGCTACTTCTTCCCTCATTTTATATTATTTTCTGCCTTCCTTTCACCTAGCTCTTATTTCCTCTATACATCATTACCTTATTTCTCGTACATCCTACCCTATAATTTCCACTCACTTTTTCTTTTTTTTCTTTTATTATTTCCCCTTACTTATTAACGCTTCCTTATGACACTTGCTCTACTTCTTCTTTAATTACTTCTCTTTGCTTACGCTACTAATAATTCCCTCATTTCCTCTAATACCACTAAAACCTAATACCAGTCTAATACACCTCTAATACCACTTTCGTAATATTTCTGGGTATTTTTTTCTCATTTTATCTTATTTTTGTACCCTATCTTTCACCTAACACTTTTATTATCTCTTCTCATTATTCCCTTATTTAGTATACTTTCTATCCCATAGTTTTACCTTATTTCAACTACTTGTTCTTATATTGTTTCCCCCACTTATTATACGCCCCCTTCCGAGAATTTCTCTGCTACCCTTCCATTATTTCCTGTCACTTCTTCTACTTCACTTCTCCTCATTTCTGCTTACTTATTCTACTTTTTCTCTTCTTATATCTCCTACTTTCCTCCTCCTCACTTCTATTCCTTCCCCTTACTTCTTCACCCTAATTTTTTTTCCTTAGTTCTCCTTTTATCATTTTCTCTGACTTTTTATACTTCTTCTGCCATCATTTCTCCTCTCTTTCTACTGCATAATTTCCACTTTTTTAACTCACTACTGCTCCTGAGATTAAATCTTACTTTCCCTACTACTGCTCGCCTCACATTGTCCAATCCCACTTCCCTGATTTCTCATTCTATCCCTCTTTTTATTTTATCTTATTTATCACACCTCCTTTCACCTACCCTCTTTAATTGTCTTAACTGATTATCCTTTCATTTCCCTCCATTTCCCTTTATTTTCCATACCTTCCATTTCATAGTTTCCCCTCACCTAATCGAAACCCCTTTTGTCACTTGTCGTACTATTCCTTTTCATATTTTCCTTTATTTCTAATGTATCCTATTATATAATTTTCCTTCACTTCCTCTTCTTCTCTTATAATTGTCCCTTACTTATTATACACCTACTTACATTAATTGATGTACTAACCCTTCATTATTTTCTATAATCTCGTCTACATCACTTCCCCTTATTCCCACTCACTCTACTTTTTCTTTTATTATTTCACCTACTTCCCCTTCTTTCACTTCCATTACTTCCTATCACTTTCGCTTACTTCACCTTACATCCACTTCTGCTCTATTACTTCTATAATTTCTTCTTACTTTATCATCCATCATTTCCTCTTCTTTTCTCTATTTCTTCTTCTATAATTTACCCTCACTTTTCGTACCTCTTCTCGCATCATTTCTTCTAAAAGCACTTTCCTTGTTCCTCCTCCTTTCCGTGTACTTATTTAATCTTACTTTCCAAGCTCCTTTCCTTAATTTCTTTTACCAACCCTCCTCTTTTTTCCTATCACTTCCTCAACTTCCGCGCCCCTGATCTTCTCAAAATCCTCCACTCATTTAAATTAGATCTTACCCTCTTTTCCTATGACTTCCCACAATACTCAGCCCACAATTTCCCCTCACTTCCCATATTTTTTTGCAAATAATTTCCCCTTACTGCTCTTGCTTCTTCCAGTATTTCCGCTTACGGAATTTGTCACCCTTTCCATAGGTTCCTGCTACTTCTTCTACTTTATCTTTTATAATTTTCCCCACTTCTACAAGTAACACTCCTCTTATTTCCTCTACTTAAAATACTCTTATTCTTTTTTGCTTCACGTACTTCTTCATAATGTTCTCCATTTTCCGACACTTTTCTCTCCTTATTTACCCTTACCCCTCCTGTATATTTTCCTTATCTCTCCCTTTTTTTCATTTCCTATAACGTCTTAAATCGTCTACCTCCCCTACTTGGAAAAAGTTTTCTGGACGGATAAACGTCTGACGAAAAATTAAAGGGTTTCTGTTTGGGAAACAAATAATCATAGGCAAATTTAAATAGTTTTTAGTAAAAATTTCAATTAAATAGAGCTAATCAGAAGAAAAAAAATGCCGCAAAAAATCCAGACTTCTGACTTTAGAAGGCAGTTACTCCACGGGAAAAAATGTGAGGAGGTTCTTATAACAATCCAACGAATCCGCTCAGTTTTCTAAATAAAATGGTGTTTCTCTAATTTGCGTAATAAATTTTTGTTCGGAGCTATTTAACAAAATAGAAATCAAAATGCTGTCGTGAGGCTCATTGCTCAGACACCTTAACTTTCACATGATCCCAAAGCTAGGATTATGTTGGAAAAAATTTGAAAAAATTCTGGAGTGTCCTAGATTATGTTTCGAATACAGCAGAGGCCTTAAAATTTAAGAATATTTTAAAATATCAGTTTTGTCAGCATTTTTTCTAAATAGCTCTGGGGTTATGTAAAAGTTAAGGTGCTGAGCAATGGGCCTAACGACAGCATTTTTACTTGTATTTTGTTAAATAGCCCTTAACGAAAATTTTTCACGATAATTATAGAAACACTATTTTATTCAGAAAACTAAGCGGATTCGTGCAACTGTTATTAGAACCTCCTCATATTTTTTCTTGTCGAGTAACTGTCTTCCAAAGTTAGGTGTCTTGATTTTTCCACGTCTATCCTGAAGGCTAAGCTATTTTCTATCGAGGAATCCTGTTTTTTTCCCTCGAATATTTCTCCTGCAATTTTGTGTTGTCTACCAGCTATCTGACAGTGATTTCTTTCTCTTTCGTTTTCAAACTTTCAGCTTTTTCTAAAGTAGGTTCTGTCTTATCCGAAAAGTAAGTTGCTATCGTAAGTAAAATGCCTTTCCAACTTGCCGGCTTTGAACATGATTTTACTCGACGCTGTCGCAGCTTATCGAACAAAGCAAAACGTTTATTGCTTTTCTCTTCTTACAAGAGAGAGAACCGATGCAGTAGAAACTCTACGGAGCCTCTTTGACACAAATGGCGACTCTATATGAAGCGCAAAAAGAGCAGGTCATAAATGCCAACGAACTAATTTCAGAAGCATAAACCAATCATCCTTCCGATGGTTAATTTGCAATTAACTGTCCTAACTACTCTAAACTAATGAATTTTTCCCAAAAATTAAAAAAAAATAGTAGCGGCATGAGCAGAACGAGCAGAATAAAAAGGAGAAAAACATGCAGAATAAGCAGAATGAGACAGATAAGTAGAATAAGGAACATAAGACAAACAGGCAGAATAAGGACATTAGTCAAAGTAAGCAGAGTTAAAAAAAATAAGCAGAATAAGCAGAAAAAAATTGAATAGAAAAAATAGGCTTGAAAAGCGGAATTAGAATTATAAGCAGAATGAGCCGAATAACCTACATAAGCTAAATAAACAGAAAAAAGCAGAATAGAAAGAATAAGAAGAAGTATAATTTCGATAATAGGAAGAATAAGCAGAAGAAACCAAATAGGAGAGTAAGCCGAGTAAGCAGAACAAAGAGAATATGCAGACTATAAATAGCCTGCAGAATTAGCAAAATAAAGATACTCCACAGAATAAACAGAATTAGAAGTATTAGCAGCACTAGCAGCCAAATCAGAATAGAAAGAATAACAATAATAAGAAGAATGGGCAGCGTGATAAGGGTAAGCAAGGTGAATACAATAGGAAGAATAGACAGAGTGAGAAAAATAAAAAGAATTAACAGAATAAGCAGC
>JAAAKG020154805.1:0-30594 GCA_010014905.2 Druon quercuslanigerum | reverse complement strand
AACAAAACAAAAATTAAACACACTTTTCAAGCTGATTTTGCTTAAGGGGGTCGGTTTCGGACCACTCTACCCTACTTTGCTGAAAACAATTTCTAGTATTGGAAAAAAATTTTTTGCTAATAATTTTCTAGAATTAAAAAATCATTTGTTGAATATTTGACATACAACATTTCATAGCGACTTCTAAATATTTTTTAAAAAACATTTAAAAAATAGAGAATCATTTCCTCAAAAAAAAAGAAATGTCAGATTTAAGTTTTTAGAAAATTAAAAACAAAGGTTGTCATGAGACATACTAAGGTATGTTTTTAGGATTATTTATATATCATAATAGAAACAAAAAAGATTCCAATAATTTTTCCGATTCATATTTAATTATATATCATTTCATGTGGGAAATGAAGTTCGAAAGTAAAACAAAAGATATGTTGTAGTACTGTCGCGACTTTTTAAGCATCAATTCCAAGAAGACAAATTGGACCGTTATTTGCCTAAATCTATTGGCAGAAATGAGTAATATCTCCTGTGAGTCAACGTTTCCTTGTGATTCCCAACATTTACACAAGCGTATCACGAGTCATAAAGTGCAGTTTCAATTTTCCCACACGAAGATTTCTTTTTTTATGACTAGTTAATAAAAACAGAACTTTATTTGCTATATAAAATAAAATGGCTGATTGCAGACAACGAAATTTTATTATTTAAGAGTATACAAGAAATGTGCTAATTTTTTGAATCTGAAATAGTTCAATTAGACTAAAAATTAGTTTCATTTTTCTATTGTCCAATCGAATTTAAGGCGAGGTTAATTTCCACCCAGAAGTTATTCATTATCAAAAGTTTTAATTTGTGTACATAGCTAAACATTCGTTTGCTTATGGAATCTCTCCTAGAATAGTTAAGACTAAGAAATTTATACCCACGCAGTTCGAAACTTCAAGTAAACATTTTTTTAACGTCCAACTGATTTATCTCTGAAAATTCAGAAAATCGATTTAAAATACTTCAGAAGTTGATCAAATATTCCCTAATTACGATAATAAATACAAATGAATACCTCTTGCAAAGAAGCTATTGCTAATTTTGGAACTCTAATTGTAAGTCTCATTTGGGATCGGAACAAACACTTAATGAAAAGTTAATAATTTTATTGCCTTAATTTTAAATTTAATACTAATAAATCTTAGAAACCTCAACCAATGTGGAAAAATTAAAAAAGTTAATGGGTCACGTTAAAATTAAAACTAATAGTTCCCCGGGAATGCAAAAAATTTGGTTACATTAAGAATTTGAAAATACTCTGCATAATAAGCATATCTTTATCAAAGTTTTTAAAATAATGATTTAAAATCCTTTAATTTTGAACAATGGAAATGACAGTGATAATTGGTTTTAGAGACATTAAATTTGTTATGGAAAAAATCTATACAATCACTTTGAGAATATCACTAGTAGATACTAAATGATACTGTACTCATTGCTAATGTATTTATCACCTTCCAAATTTCTATAATTTCATTTTAAAACTATAGTTCTGAATGTGCGTTCTTAAACAGTTTAATTGATGAGACCTTACAACTGAAGATTTTTGCTTCAAAAGCTTGAATTCAAAAATATTTAGTATATCTCTAAATTTTTGTGCATTGTCTAATTTAAAATTTCATAACATTGTCAATTACAACATTATAACTATTAAATTTTTTCAGCTAAGCATTCAAAATTTCTTATTTTAAATTTGAAAATCTTCGAAAGAATTCAACTTTTCAAACACAACTTAAGAAAAAACACTTTATGAGTTCTCAACTGTCACGTTTAAAGCTAAAAATTCAATTAATCACCATAAAAAGTTTCAATTTTGCAATTATAATTGAAATAGTTGAACTTTGAAAGGTATTTAAGCTAACTTAATAATTTAAGATTTTTAAACGGTTAACAACTACTTTAGAAAGCTGAAATTGTAAAGGTTTAAATAAAGTCGAGGAGTTTGAATATTACAATTCTTGAGAACTTACATTTTTTTGCATTTTCAATGAAGTTCAGATTCGTTTAATTTTCAATTTTTCGAGGTAAAAATTTTTAATTTTTAATATTTCTTATTTAAAATCACTTTTTATATTGAACTTCGTTTTACATTAGTTCGTTATTATAGGTTTATAAATGAAAATTTCTCCTCTTTGAACGAAGTAACTGACAGTGAATTTATTTTTTGATCTTAGAATAATTTCTCTACTGAATTCATTTTTAAATTCTAATTTTTATCTAATAAGAATGTATAATTCTAGAATTTCAGAAGCTATCACTTCGAAACGTTGAAATTATTATTCAATTTCAAATTGTCTAATTGTAATCACTCTGAATTTAAAATGATTAAAATTGCAGCTTTTAACTTCAAGTAATTCACTTTCAGAGTTTTTTTAGTTAGAAATAGTACAATTTCAATTTCTTTGAATTTTAAATAATCTAATTTTAAAAATCCTTATATGAAAAGATTGAATTCTATACGTTTTAAACGTGCATTATTTTTGACATTTTAATCTGAAATCATTAATTTTCGATATTCTTTAATTCAAACTAAAATTGGTAAATTTTGAATTCTTTCTATTAGAAATGATACAATTTTGAATTTATTTTAATAAAACTCTCCAATTTTAGAAATTTTGGTAACTTAATTGAAAATTCTGGGAACTTCTGATTAAAAATGTTTCAAAAACTTCAAATAAATCAATTCGAAATGCTTTTATTTCGAAATCATACAAGTTAAGTTCTTGTTCTCTCCATTCAGAATTATAAATCATTATTGTTTTAAATGTGCTTAAACCCAAAGATTAAAAATTTGTTTCATAATTAATTTTTAAATTGCTTATATTATTAATCTTAGGAAATAAGAATCTAGAGACGTGAAAACGCGATTTTCTTGATTCAGGGTGATTTTTTTAGAAGCCTTTCTGCAAGTCACGAAACTAAAAATGGTATTGTGATAATTAAATTTCCATTTTAGTTCCTCTTAATTTTATACATATAATTATAATTTGCAAATCTGTACTATTTTAACGCCTTAAAATAAAAAAAAGATTCTTAAATTCAAGCCTCTCAGAAAAGCTTATCTTTCTAAGATATTTGTATTTCATCTATCTGTTCTTTTCTTTTCGAAGGCATAATAATAGTGGTAATGGACAATACATGCACAATTTAGATAAACTAAAATGACTTATGTATCACGTTAATAAATCGGTTGTATTTGCTTCACGTGTCACTGTGGGTTAAAAATATAGATATACTCGTATATATTATTGTGCAAGCCTGTAAAAATGCGTCATTATGCTTATCTTAAAACAAATAAATTAATGAAACTATTTTCAGAAGCGATTCCATCTGAAATCGCAAAGATTCTGTCTTCCTTACACTCCCTTCAACTGTTATTTCCGCCTTCTCTTTTTCTTGTTGTCTCTTGTATTCTCTCATGACGAGTCAGCATGAAATCAGGGGAATAAGAGGAGCCTGACTCAGGGTTGTGTAGCCCCTTGGCCTATTTGCACAGCATTAATTAAGTTTCTTCCCTCCAATCCGTCTTACAAATAGGGATATAATTTTAAAAACGAATTATATTTTTATTTATGACAAACTTGAAGTTTTTCATTTTCAGAAAAAAAACTTATTTCGAGAACATAACAAATTGACTGTATGTGTTCCCGAGATATGAATAAAATGTGCAAGGATGTCGAAGTCAAGTAGTGAGTATCATAATCTCGAAAACCTATTTTAGAAATGGATACTGTCAATATGAAGTTGACAGAAACCTGAGACGTATAGCAAACTATAAAATCATTATTTTCCATTCTTCATATACTTTCGTTTAAGAATGCTCCTCGATTGTTTCCGCCATTTCCCGATCGAGCCGAAAGGTTATGTTTCACAACATTGAAAATGAAACTTAACTCTTTCTATTTTCAATTAATTTATTTGTTATGTGGTTTAAAAGATTAGGAATTCTTTCTAACGAAATTTATACACTAAGGTACTAAGATTTAATTCAATGAGTACAATTTATATAATATTACATCTAAATACAGTCAAATTTATTATACTGATTTATTGAGATGTCAAATTAGAGAATGTTATTCACACAAGAATATTATCAGTTCCTCTAAAAAAAATTAATTTTATAAAAAAAAGCGTCGCTTGCTTTTTTGCCGAGATTTTTGCCAATTATTCCATAATATAAGTTAGCCATGGGGTTTAGTTGTTAGGAAATGCGTATAGTGCTTTATGTAAGTTAGGTTCGAATCTCGTGGCAGTCGTTCCAATTTTTCATAACAATTAAGCCCCGTGAATATATATATATATATATATATATATATATATATATATAATTGTACGCGTGTGTCCGTATTTATTTGTATTTAATTTGTCCATGTAGTGAATGTTTGATATAGTGAATTTCAATTTCTCGCAAGGTTTATAAGAGTGGATGCAACATCCTTTCTATTCCTTCAATTAAAAATATTAGTGTTGACGGTTGAAAGTCAATATATTAATTTTTGATACGCAAACCCTGTTTCCTATTTTGAAGCGATATTGTACTAAATTCTCATTCATTTTTATCATTTACCCTAACAAAAAGTCTCTCAGTGTACTCGTGCTAATCATACCGAAAAAATATAAAAATTTCCCATTCGCCTTGGCTCCGAGCCATCTTCTATCGGCATATCGATTTTCAAAATAGCTTCACTGTAGTCATTTTCTCGATTAACCAAACTTTAAAATAACTGTTCTTCGAGCTATTTTAAATACTGATATTTCAGCAGAAAAAGGCACAGGACTAACGAGAAAGTTTCAGGAAGATAAAATGAAGACCTTATTTAAATATACTGTAAATTAGGAATTCTTCATTTTTCTGTCTGTGAGTTCATAATAGACGAAACCTCCAAAGTTACAAGTTTCAAGTAAAATTTTATATTCACAGGATCAAAAATTGAAAAAATTAAATACTGCAATATTTATAACTCTTCGGAAATTTCGAAAATCTATTATGCTATAGTAGTTAATAAAATACACTTTTTTGCCATTAATTTATATGAATGTTACATTTGACCATGCTATCTAAATGTTTAAAGACTATTGAATACTAATGCACAAAAACGATTTTTTTTTGTATTTTTTGACCTTTTCATTCGTTTAGATTTAGAAAAGATACAGGATGTGCAGTTTTATAGACAATCTTTCTCTCAGATTTTAAAAATTCGAAGAGATGTGTACAGAAGATTTTCTCGAAAACCCTGCCTTTTTAGTTTTTTTCTGTTTAAAAGAAGAATGTTTTCCTTTATGCAGGCTGAACTATTTTTAAGTCGGGAGAAGGTTTCCTTTCCCTACATGGAAAGATTTTACGAATATTCTAGCTGGAAATTCCGTTAAGTTTCCGTGGAAATTCCACAAAACTTACGTCTGAAAATTGCAGCCTGTAATGGACCCAGTAAGTTCCTGTACATTATACAAAATACTATAAAAAATACAAAAAAATGTGTGCAAAACACATTATCCTCGAGAAAGTTGATTTTCAAAAAGAGAGTGTTCGTAATCCCACTTTTACTGAGATGAACAGTCAATGTACATAAACTTTCGAGTGCTCCACATTTGAGCGATACATCTCCCTCTAGGAAGTTAAGTTCTAAATGAAGATTGCCTGCAACCCACCCATTTTTCTTATGACTATTTATTTCACAACAACTTTAGAGCACACCAGGCGTGAAAAATTCATCTTTATCGAATAAGTTGAATTTTAAATGAAGATTTGCCGCATCCACTCTATGTTTCTTATGATTCTTCGTCGCAAACCAACTTCCGAGTGCACCAGGTCTAAAAACTGAAGCATCCTAAGGCAGTTAAGTTCTACATGAAGATTGTCTACATCCTAGCCTTTTTGCTCATGACCCGACATCATGAATCAACTTTCGAGTGCACGAGGTCAAAAAAATCTTCCTCAAGGAAGTTATATTCTCAATAAAGATTGATCTCAGCCCAATGGGTACTAGGACGAACTGTCATGGTACGACATCCTCCGAGTGCATAAGGTATTCAAAATACATTTTATTCAAGAAACTTGAGTACCACACACTGATTAGTCACATGTAAGCGGTTACTGGGACGACCTGTCATTTCAAGAGATATTCCAACTGCACGAGTTGGAAAGAATACATGCACATTTTTCGCCTAAAATTTAAGTCCTAAATAGCTATTGGTTGTACTACAACAGTTACTTGGACGAGCTATCATTATGCGACAAATTATTAGGTATGAAAAATAAATTTTCCTCCAGGAGATTAAAATCCGGCCCCAGTCAAATTTGCTGAAATTACAATATAATATAGTTCAAAGCCACCTCATCAAAAAATCCTAACGGGTACTAGTCCAAAAAATCAAAAGTTGTCGAGAAAGGTTGGGCTAAACGAGAAAAATATGACTACAGCGAATATAATGTTCCGCTTGAAACTTGAAGATGAGGTGCAGATTTTTCAATAAACTGTGATCAGCAGAATCACTCACAATACTAGAAACACTGATAAGACCAGTCCAGATAATAAGGGTAACAAAGTGGCGCTCTCTTGGCAATAATAGGCAAAATCATGGCGCTGTCCTGGCAATGCAAATACTGTTCGATACATTAAAGGTGAAAAACAGTTCAGTTAATGAATAGATAGATTGTAGATAGACTGTAATAGACTGTAGATTAGTCCAATCAACTGGACTAATAACAAGTCTTGCCTTTATTGGTTGGAATGATTTATAGTCTTGTCTTAACCGACTGGACTAATAACATGTCTTGCCTTTGTTGGGTGGACTGATTTATAGTCTTGTCTTAATTATCTGGACTACAAAATATCTTTGGTAGTCCAGAATTTATTTTGCCTTGATTATTTTGAAAAATCTTCACATTGCCAGAGTAGTTTCGTGACATTGCCTTTAGTAGCTGGATTGGCTTTTCTTTTGATAATTGGACTGATCTACAGTCTTCTATTCATTGACTAAACTGTCTTCCACCCTAATATATCGAACAGTATTTACATTGCCAGGAAACCGCCATGATTTCGCCCATTATGGCCAAAAGATTGGAAATATTTTAGGGTAATTTGAAGAATTATAAAGAAGTTTCGAAAGATTAAAAAAATTGCAAAGAATTTTAGAAAAAGGAGCTTTCAAATCATTAAAAATATTTGAAGGAATTTTTAATATATCAGAGTATTTCCAAAAATTTCCAAAAATATTAATGACTTTAAAGAATTACATTTTAAATTAATTTTCAAGACCTTAAAATTTCAAGGGATTTCAAAAGATTTTTAGCAACTTGCAGGAATTTTTTCAGATTTCATGTGACTTCATCGGATTTAAAGGGATTTTATAATATTTTTATGAAATCCTAAAAAATTTATTCACAAGAATTGAAGAGTTTCGAAGACTTAAAGAAATTCTCTATATTTCTAGATGATCACAAAAAACGTATAGTGTTCAAGAAACGTTTAGAGAATTTAAGAAACCACTGTCAATAACAAAGTCTTTTTACAAAATTTGAAATTGCTACTCCCCACAAAAAATTCAACATTTTTCAAGTTTACCGGGTTTCGCACTATTTACTAAATCCACATATACATAAAGGGGTTTTGATTTTTGAAATAATTCTTAAACATAAACTTAAACCATTTGATAAAATATTTGTGAATATTGTAAAATCTCATTTTATATTACATGTTATTAACGTTTTTTTATGAGCGCAATCGTTCTTTAAACTGTTTACCCAAAAAAAGACTTCACATAAATCATGCACAACCCCTAAGATAATTTTTTTTTAATTAGACCAGTTATTTGGATTCTAAACGTATATTTAAAAGAGCAACCCATAGTGATTAGTGGTGCATGAAATTACTAAAATATCGTTTATCAATGCGTAGAGTATATAATTTTTCATACAGGTAATGAGCCTGTTCCCTCAAAGAGTGAATGTTTCGCGAAACAATTTTCGAATGATACTTTCTCTCATTGTCGATATGGACTTCTCATAAATCCTGACTTCCGCATATGGCTTTAATATTGTTCGTCCTCCATCGGACTATCCATATCAACGTACAGAGTGTAATTGTATCCGTGAATGCGTGTGCAGGAACAATCCTATTGAGCGGATAATATTTCACCGGTTGACATGAATTTTGGTGGAAAATTTTTATTCTCGAGTAAAACAGGAGTGAAAATCGAGAAAAGCAAATGCTTTATTGAAAAAGTGCAAAAAAAACGTGCGGTATGTCGTTCGACATCAATTTACCTTTCAATGGAATCAAATCCACTCCAATTGGAAAAATCCCGAGAGCCAGTTGCAACATTGTCTCTTGCTTTAAACTAAATATATTTTTTAATTTACTTGAAAATATATTTTTTAATTCTTCTTTTTAAATTAAGAAATTTCTTTCTTCTCTATTCAGATTAAAATTAATCATTTCCTGGTACGTAAAAAAGGACTTAGGCATTTAAAGAAAACTTTTAAATGAAAATTAATTAGCATATTTTATGTTAGCATCAATATTTAGAAAAATACACATTTAATTCAAACAGCGAGAACATTTTTCAGATACCGTTATAATCGTAAATTACTGATGACACATGAGAGCTAGTTAGTTAGCAGTAAACAATGATGAACACGCAATATAATGACAGGTCGTTTGTCCCCAGTTCCTGGTTTAGAGAATTCTCCAATATATAAATCACAGTATGGTAAAGTACACTCATTTCCCTTATCTCTTTAACAGAAATTAAAGTCATTAAAATGCAATTAAACTGATGGTATAATAATTTTCAATAAAATTGACATAGTTTCAAAGTCAACCTCATGATATCAAAGCATTGCATATCGTTCTGTCTATCAACTTCAGATCAAAATTATACACTTTTGCGGATACAAAATCAGTTTTTAGACAACTGTATTCATATATTTTTTTCTAAAAGGGTTTCTTTAGATTAGCTATTTCTAAGTCCCACTTTTGGGAGATATAAAACGTTTTAGGACAAACAGGAATGTTAGTTGAATTTTTAACCAAATACATAAATTTGTAAATAGTTGTTGAATCTTCAACAGAAGTAATCGACTTTTCAACAAAATAGTCAAAATAATCAAAACCAATCAGTTACACTTTTAATCCAAAAGGATTATATTTTTACCAAAGACGATGAATTTTCAACCTAAAGACAAATTTTCATGAAAAGCGCGTAATTTTTTTCAACGAAAAATGCTCTAGTCAAGACAAAAAAATTCAACCAAATTGATACATTTTCGAGTAAAAAAAGGATATTTTCTACAAAGCAGTAGAATTTTCAATTCGCAAGCATGAATTTAAGAAAAAGTTTATTTAAAAAAATTGTTTAATTTTTTACCAAAATAATCAAATAATTGAGCAACAAGATTATCTAAAAATGAAAAATGTAGTAGTAGACTTTTCATCTAAAATAGTAAAATTTTTACTAAAAGAGATAAATTTTTCAACTAAAATAATGATTCCTGAACAAAACAATGAAATATCAACAAAATAGTTCAACTAAAAAAAAATTATTTTTAACGAAGAAGATTAATTTTCAGCAAAAAATAAAATAATTACATTTTTACGTACAATAATTGGTTTGAAACTAAAAAGCAATTTATAAAGAAATAGTTAAATTTTCAGGAAAAAATCAATTTTCTTTTTGAAAATTTTTTGATTTTTCACATAAAAATATCAATGTTTAACCAAAAAGTTAATTTTCAACCTTATATTTAACGTTTAGAATTTTGTATTTCATGGTGGGATATAAATTCCAATTTTCCTATATTAGGCTATAAATCTACAAAGCTCTAGAATGATTTTTTTATCTTCAAAAAGTATTTGATAAAATCTACGAAGTTCAAATATTCGTTGAATCTGTACGATTCTTCGCTTAAAAAATTTAGAAAATTTATCCGAAAATGTTTGTGTGGATCAAGGCCAAATCAATATTTTATTGGCTTGAACAAATATTTGATTAAAATAACATTCATGTGATTCGAACACACAATTTTTTCACTCAAATATGTGTTATATGAATTATACAAATTCTATCTTTGATATAAGGTTTCTGAGTGTAAAAACTAATAATTGACATTTTCTACTGCTAAAAATTTATTGCAGGCATTTGATTTTAAAAATCAGATAATTTTAACTCGTAATTTTCAAATGAAATAAGAAATTCAAAGTCTCTATAAAAGCATTGGATAGCATTTTGATCCAATTCCAGTATTAAACTGATTAACTGGCATTTACTGTGTTACACTACTATCAGTGGAAGTGTACTACACACCAGTTTTTTGAGCAATTGCTGAAATTCCCTAATTCTTATATTATTATATTCAAAATAGTCTCCCCATACAACCCTGAAATGCAATAAAATTACACGTCTAATAAACCCCAGTTGAAGGCAAAATGTTACTTTTATGAAAAGGCACAGACAAACGTTAAAGGACATAGCCGGGTAAGCATGGGTAAAGTGCCCCTGATTGTTTTTGGTTCATATTTTAGGGGTAAGTTTCTACCATTATAGGAATAATCAACTCCAAGTACAAACTTCAAAAAAAAGTTTTTTCAAAAGGAGTACATGAATTTTGAAAAATCAAAAATTAGAATTTCTCAAAATTGGCTCAATCCCATTTTGATGACTCAAATATGTTATAT
Source organism: Druon quercuslanigerum (assembly GCA_010014905.2). Lineage (NCBI taxonomy): Eukaryota > Metazoa > Arthropoda > Insecta > Hymenoptera > Cynipidae > Druon > Druon quercuslanigerum. The sequence continues at coordinate 19,876 of JAAAKG020154805.1, read as the reverse complement.
AGGGTAGTTTTAAAAGTTTAGAAAAATCGACAATCTATTCCTTCTACGAGAAGGGGCTAAACAAATTATTGTAATTTTGTAATCATTTTTTTATAATGAATTTTCGGCTATTTTCTTCTGAAATATACTAAAAAAAATGAGGAACTTACTTTCAAAAGAGACCATATCCATAATATGACATATATAGTTTTTTCTTCAATTATGATCCTGCGTGTTGAGTTGCATCGAACTATCCATTCCGTCCACATTAAAGAGCAAAATATCAAAATTAAAAATGGCTGTGCCGACTTCAGGTTTTGTGATAGAATGTTAATATTTTAAGGACATCATTTTTGGAGCTTTATTAAACAATTCCAGAACATAAAGGTATTTTAAACAAAATTTTTTAGAACGTACAACGTTTCTTTTACTTCCTGCAAAATGTTCCCAAATGTATATGTTCCCTTTTGATAGTAAGATCCTCTATTACTTCAAGTTTGAAAAATAAAATTATAGCCCCTAATACGTATATAATGCTATTAGAATGGGGGGGGAGGGGTTAGCTTGTTTTTAGCTTATAATTCAATAAAGTAAGTATGATTTGAACAACATACATTACTCCAACATGCTATACACTTCTTCTTTATCACTGTCTTTCTCTATCACGGGCTTCATATTCTTTTGTGTGAATAATTTATTTAGAATTTCAGCAGGCTTTACGAATTTCGACAAGTACATCCCGACTGCTGTACCAGTACCCTTAGAATATTTGACTGCTCTTTAACAAAAGGCAAATTGATCGATCCATTCTCATTCATCATCTCGGCCAAGTACGAAACTGCATGTAAGAACTCATAGAAACTCGCAAATAAAGATTTTTAGATCTGACACCGTCCTCTCAGAAAAGTCAAGAATTACGTTGGATGAGACACTTTGAAACATAAGCTTTTTAAGAAGCCTCTGTTCTCCTCAGCTTCGCTAGCTAACGTGTTTTCGACTTCAAATTGATGTTTCATTATCGTTATTAATTTTTCTAAAAGATCTGCATCTGATTGTAACGCTTTGCCAACTTTATTAGGCTGAAATGATAGATTTTAAAAATACAGCCCAAAATTTGGAAGTATTTTGTTTTCAATTACTTCATCTAGTAATCGATATCTTTGTTTATTTTGGTATGGAATTTTGTACCGAATTGATTATCTTTTAAAGCCTGGCCTCAGTATGATAAAGCCTTTGGAAACCAGTACGTCTTTTGCATTGCGCAATCCACGAACAAGGATGGATTGTCACCTTCGTTCATTAATTGACAAAAAATCATTAGATATTCATTCAGATATTTATAATTTCAGCATCATTCAGGTTTACATGAAATGACCCAGCCATGTCTACTGCTCGTCCTTGCAAAAAGGGACCTTTTTGGCTAGAGTAGGATTTTCGCTGACACTCATTAGTACTCACTCATTACTGCTCTTCTGAAGGCAAGCATATGTACCACCACAAATTAACATCAGCTCATTATCAGAATTGAATAACATTTTAGACACATCAGTAGTGTGAAAATCAGTTATGTCTGTCTACAGACAGCTCTTAATCCAAATCCTGAGTGTGAAACATCTTTTCCAAAAATTTTCATGATAGATATCAAATAGTCTGAAACAAGCTGTTCTCGTTCTCATTGCAAAACTACAGGAATTCGATAACATTTTACCATGTCAAACCTGTGAGAAAATTTATATTTTCTCGAGATAAGGAGAAGTCCACAAATTTTTTAGGAATCAAGGTGTCACATGCAGAACTTCAACTTTCAAGTAATTTCAAAAGCTCTGAATCTTTTAATTTTACGCAATTCGAATATGTAAGTAAATAACTTAATTTTTTGTCAAAAACACGACCTCTTGTTAATGTGCTCGACAATAGCGGTTACATAGTAGATTATAAATAACTTTTTGAACATAGGAAATGCATGCGCGACTGTATCGGAACTACTGTTTAATCTAGTGTCTTGTAACAAAAGCAACTTCAATGCAAATTTGCTCTGAATCCCTTTAGAATTCGTAATGCTTGCTTTGAATTTTGTATCTTTGTCGCATGATTACGAAGAATGATCGCTTTCAGAATCTGTTTATTCCTTATCAGGATATCGATTAGCATCACTCAGTTTTATGCCTTTGTAAAGACTACAGCGACATGACGAACACAGAACATAATTGTGGGCGATACTTTTCCCAAAACAAAAAGAAAAAGCATTTGCTTTATCTGATGTAGACTCTACAATTTTTTCCGCATATGTACAGTCTTAGTAAACCTGCTGCAAGTCGATACTGGGGTTCCCAGTCCCTGTATCGTAAACACTTTTTTGCCTGCGCCGGGAAAATTCCGTTGCCTGTCGTTACCACGTAGAGGGACCATAAATGCAGACATCATAAGTGAGGGCTACATTGAGTCATTTAATCGGTGATAAATGACAATGCTGCACTACATGAATCCAAATTCACCGGATGGCCAGTCGGCGACTAACAGTTTCTAATGCATACTAAAAAGGGTCAGAAACTTTAAATTCCAGTATAATTAATATAAATTTCGATATACTGAGCAAATTCAAAGTTTCATGCATTCAATATCATAAGTGCGCACCACATAGAGGGTCAATACATAGCTATGCTTACATGAATCTAAAATCATCGGACATTCGGTCAGCGAATGGCAATTTTTAACTCCCACTCAAATGTTTCATACCCTATCAATTCGAATCCCAACTTATAGCACACAGTCACCTACTGGAGAAATCTTGCAATGCGAGCTACTTGTCGCAAATTAGAATGACTGGTTACCCCTCAGGCTACGGACTATAAAAATGTCACACGCCGTACGAACACGGGTTAGCCTAACCCAGCAGCTTTGAGCGACTGTATATTGGGCTGTAATTCGTCAATTGACACAAATTTTTTTAAGTCAATCAGAAATTTATTCAGAATTACGGTTGTTTTATTCGAATTGTGATATTATTATGTCTAACAAAGTTATATTTGAAAATATAAATACTTTTCAAAAAAATTGCATGCAAATTTTTGTTGTTGAAAAGCTTGCTATGTATAAAAAGATTAATGAGTATAACATTAATTAATAACAGAAATTACATAACAATTTTTTCATTGAATGCAATAAACTTGATACTAATACAAGTTATTTGATCGGTCGCAGCGTATCTTAGCTGCATTCTCCTTGGAGCACTTGTAAAATGTTTTATGGTTAAGAGAACTGGGACACAAATTGCAGCGTTTCTTTTTAGACATTTTATTGTGAACAAATCCATTCCCTCTGGTAAAGTACGAAGAGTATCACAGGCGAGTTGTGCTAATCTTCGTACGGGACATCATTATATTCAATATAATATTATCAAAGTAAATTAAAAAGAATGTCATTATATATATCAGTATACTCTTTTGTATAAAATGCCTTGAAAAATATAATTTTTAATTTGTCCAGATAACGGATTTTGTCATATGCTGCACCGACTGGGTGTTAAATACCCGACCCCAATTTCTCTAAAATTGTAATTTGCATACCTAGCGCAGACTGATGCTGCTCAAAATTTTTGCACCTCAGTGACACCTCCCCCCCCCCCGGTACTGACCACTAACAAAGACTCCTTCCAGAGTGGCATTACTTTGACAATTCACTCGGGTTACGCTAAGCCAGTCTCTATTCTGAGGGTTAAAGTCTAGATAAATTGTTTTACACAGAACAATATGAGTCCCATGCTAGAGGAGGGCAGTGAATAACATTTATTATGTATAGCACAGTATTCTAACCATCAGAAGATAAGCAATCATATGTCTCATCGAAAATCTTAGCCGGAAAAAAAGGTTCTCTCATGCAAACCTTTTACTAGCTGTACACAAACTGGGCGAGCACTGGAATTGGCAGTAAAGTTTCATGCTAACCTCAGTGATGCTGAAATTATAAAAAAATATTATTATAGATCCGAATGGTTTTTTCAATTAATGATTAATGATTTCGTGATGCAAAAGACGTACTTGGTCACAACGGCTTTCGTGTACTGATTTCAACATTAAAGGGTAAGCTCGCACTTGTTTGAAATTATAAATGAGAATGGCTTCGTAAGTATAGTCACGACACATTAGTCGGCAATTATATAGATATTTCATTGATTGCTGACCAAACAGTGTGAGCATTGTAGGAATTAAAAGGTGTGCTTTTGATTATGCCTATGGTCGGAAAATAGTAAGCGGCTGTTCCCATATAGCAGCCAAATTCACACAAAATAGTATGAATCCCTTAATAGAGAAAGACAGCAACAAAGTTTAAGTGTATATCATTTTAGAATAAGGTGTATTGCTTAAATCATGTTCTTACTTTATTGATTTATAAGCTGAAAGAATACTGGCCACCCATTCCCATAGAATTAAATATATATTAATAGTTATAATTTTATATTTATTCGTTTTAACCATAAAGTACTCCTTTGATCTTAGCCCAAAAAATATAGTTTGCTATACTGGACATCAGGATACATTACAGAAAAAAATTGTGGTGTGGACACCAAAAATACATTTTAAAAAATGGTTACAAAATTACAATAATTTGCAAAAATTCACATTTTTTATTTATCAAAATTTGTTCATAACTACTGTAAACAACAATTTTTTGAAGGTGGCACTTACGGGCAATTAGTCAAAAGCAAGCGGGAACATTTCGTAAAATTAGAGAAACTCTGAAAATAATTCACATGTTTGACAGTTTTCGCTATATTCTACTTCTAGGTCAAACAAGGTGCAAAAAAGCCGCAAAATTTGCAAATACCTACAACATTTTTTTCAAATCATTATTTATCATATTTTAATCCATTCTAGTAATAATTTATGAGTAAATCAAGTTAATATTTGATAAAAATGAATTAATATTGAATCAAGGAAATTTCGGTTCTGGTCTCAAGAAAGTGTACTTTACACTTTCTTTGAACAAATCGTTCGTATTCGTATCGATATTTTCTTGATTCAATGATATAGTTTTTTCCTTGTGTGTTTGCATTTTTCAAAATCACGTGTTGAGTACAATCATTATTTAAATTTTGCAACTATTTTGCACGAACTTTGATTCTAACGCAGACTTTAGGAAACAAATTCTAAAAATATCTGTTTAGTTTAGCAAAATACTATGGACTATTACTTTATATCTGATTTTGAAATATCTCTCAGCGCCAATTTCTCAGAAATCCTTGAAGAGAATGAATACAAGTTATATACTGTCCAAAATGTTTTGTCTCGCTATTTGCAGATAAAAGTTCATATTCATGTAAGGTCTGACACTATGACACACTATATTTAACTCTCTGTTGAATGAAACTGCGAAATTGAAAAGGAAATGAGAACAGATTCAGATCTGCCAGGAAGGGGTTCGTTTCTATAAGGCAGAACATTCTGGACAAAAAATATACACTTTAACAGAAAAGCTGCATTCATTATAAATATAAAAAGATTGTGCTTGAGTTTATCCTTCACTTTGAAAAATAAAATAGAATGTACTAGATAATTTAAAACTACAATTTCAAAGACTTTTTATATAACCGAAAATAAAAAAAAACTTTTCTCGCTGGTTCATTCTTACAAATTCATAATATTTAATAAGTGAAACATTTTTTACGTTGTTTTAATTATGATTATGATTATAATTTAAATTAAATGGAAAGATACTAAAGAGAATAATTTCTCTGGTTTAGTTAAGTATCCATCGTTTTCGGAGAGTTTACTTTATCATTGAAACATTTATATTTAGTGAAAGTGTCTCGTGGTCCCGAATTTGGCAGAGATGGAAAAGGGGATGGACTAGTTTTCCCAAAATTTTTGAGACGACTAGCCAAACTGAGAAAAAATATTTTATTAGTCATCTAAAAACTCGAAAGCTAAAATATGACTATGCAGCCATATTTAATACTAGTCATGAACGAGCTAGAAATTAGTAGGGTTTTACGGAAAAGTCTATAATATTAAACAGTATAATTAAATGTCATTTTTTAAAGTTTCAAATTGATTTTTACGCTTTTTTTGTATAAATTATTTTATAACAAACATTATTCTCGTATGTGGACTATAAGAATATCTCTGAATTTGGTAATTTTTGAAAAGAAAAGTATTTTTATCGTTTTTCTGGCAAACAAAAAACCAATTAAAAAATTTTTGAGTAGATATATTCACTAAACATTACTTAAAAGGTTTGTTATAGAGATGAATAATCACAAATATTTCAGTCAGTGAAGATTTTCAGAATTATTTCCGATTTACAACCTCTCCTTTATTTTTTTTCTATTTCTAAATTTTCTCTGATTCATCCAGAATCTATGAATAATATTTTTCTTTTATCTAACATTTCGGTATAATGTGCATGTCGCATAAATTTCTTATTGAGAATAGAATGTTAACAGTTATTTTTTGTGGATTAAAATAATTACATTTTTTCTGAAAAGAACTTTTTTCTACGATTTTTCTTTGTATGGAGTTTTAAAAAACAAAAAATCTTGAAATCAGCCTCGAGGGATAACTGGGGAATTTATTCAGGTTTCAATTCTGAACCACTGTGCGATTGCAGGTCCAGGAATTATTCTTTTTCGAGAATCCTGCTGCAATAATAGTTAAAATTAATTGTTTGGATCGAGAACAAGCTCCTTAAGAATAAAAATATATTCTGCAAAAAGTGGATAGATATGAGATATCGGCGTTTTATTGGAAAAATTCCAAAGGCATTTAACAATTCTCGGAACATTTTCATTCACGTACCATTGAAATTATTCCTGAAAATATATGAAAAAATAGAGGCATTATACAATTAAAAATAATGCAGTATAGAATAAAGATAGTACAACTAGAAGAAAATATTTTCTAAAAATACATTTTATATTTTATTAATTATTTAATTTCGCTGACATGATTTAATTTACTTTTTAACATGGAAATTGAAATGAATAACTCAATTGAATTTTATCTTACTGTAACAAAATGCATGAAAAGAATAAGAATGTTTTAAAATTGTTCCTCATTTTTATATTTTCTTTGTCTCTGATAAGAAATTCCTACGATTTCAAATTTTATGACAGTTCATGTCTAATTCTTCTTTCCAAGCTTTATTGGCCCTCCAGATGGAGTGATCTGCGCGTGATTTGATTCTGAAGTTCGCCAACTGGATTTGATCAAAATTCAATTCCTGATGAAGTCGTGATAAAATTACGAGCATCGATCACGCTCGTATTGAACAAACTTCTTCAGCGTGAATAAAATTTCTCACAAAACCGAGTTAAAGTTTTACGGTGTTGCACAATGATTTTTCTACCTTATGGGCTTACTTTACTTGCGGTGTACTTTGTAAAGGCAAAGGCTTCTGTACGTTATTTATAGCCAATTCTTCAGACACTGAGCTTCCTACTTGATTCTTGTTTTAGTTTTGTTTTATCAGAATTTTAAAAGATGACGTAAATTCATAGAGATGGAAGTAACAGATCACCTTGATCAGTGAATTACAATAATTAATTATGACTGTATTTTTTCACATTTTAAGTGGTTTCAGTCTCGGTTTTAATTTAATGAAATTAAATTTCCAGATTTACCGTAATAATGAGGGACGAAGTGTATAAGACCCTTTATTTTTACCTAAAATTTATGATCTCGATATATCATTTAAAAATAAAAATAGTTTGTTTTACTTTTGTTAATTCATAATTCTCAAAAAGAGGCAGATTGTATGTTTGAGAAAGTTTCAGTGAAACTGGATTAGGAGGAAAAAACTGAAACACAAAAAGTGCCTCATTTTTATATTTGCGATTTTTCTACTTCTTGCTAGAACATTATTAAATCAAAAATAAAGAATGCCACTTTTTATGTTCCCAATATTCCACAAATAAGAGACATTCTTCTGTTATTTGGGACCTACAAATTTAGAAAAGCTAAACTAAATCGCCATCAACTTGCGATAAAAAAACCAAACATAGCTATTCTGAGATATAAATTGGCAAAATAACATAAATTGAAGGCTTTTATCGTTATTGTAGAGTTAATTAAACAACTTTGATAAGTCACAACATAAAAAATAAAATAATAATTCTGCCAAAATTAGGTTATATTTTCGTGAATATCACCTTACATCTGCTTAAGGAAATATTTAAACAAATGGGACGATTCAAAATTGGTTATCATAATTTCTGACCATGTCCCGCTTTCTCCTAAAAATTCGAAACAGTTGATAATAATTATTTTACACTCAACAGAAATTATTTCATCTCGCTTAAAATTTAAAATACTTTCGTTTACTTAATTTAACCAAAATCCAGAAAATGATGGTCATTATTAGGTATTCTTTTTATGAAAACTCACCAATGAAACTAGATCAAATAATCTCTAAATTAAAGTTTAATATTTATTATACAGAGAAAACAGAAATTAAATTATAAAGTATTGAATTATAAATCGCTCCGTTTTCCTAGCATTAACTAGCATTATAATGAATCAGTTTACCAATGTATATAATATATTATTTTATCAAGGGATTTTCAAATATCGATATTGAACGTCTTTTCAGATATAACATAATTGTTAAGTTAGTGCCGTAAATTTAATAGATTAGGGAGTTCCATACGCACTGACAACTGATATTGATGTGGGTATATTGGGCCAATTTTGTGGTCCCAGTGCATGATGGGTGACATGCATAAATTGCATAGTAAACAGAAGCAAATGTGTGACTATATGTTTGGAAACAACATATTCAATAGATAGCATGATTATACTCATGGGATTATTGCTCTTTGACCGCGTCAAAAGTAGTTTTAATTTTTTTAATGTCCGCCTCAACGTTACTTTAAATAATAATAATTAAAAACAATTTAACGAAAATAATTTCTTGATGTTTGATAACCATGTTATTTTAAAGATTCTTGTATAATAAAACATACATTCTTTCCAACTGCATAGCTTCTTATTTTATTTTAATAAAATGACAATAGGAGAAATGCCATACAAGTCGTGAATGTAGTTCTAATTGCTAATGTAATTTTGAAATGTTTTTATCATTTTAAAGTCCTTTTGAACCAAAATTATAATTGGGGTTTACTATGCAACTATTTCTTTCTCATTTTTCGTTTTAGCTGAAAATGCATTCTATTTTGCAATTAACTGTAAGTACTTAATGTTCTTTATTTCAAGTTAAAAGTACCTTTCATTGTCGTCAGAAAAGCAGAAAATATTTACCATTGTTTTATCAGTCAAAGCGAAACGAGAAACAAAACTTAGAGAAAGATATGAAGCTAATGTAATATGCAATCTGTACAATTTCATTCAAATTTATCATTCATTTCAGTTTCTCATATCAACTGCAAGACAATTGTTCAGTACTAATGATTAAACAAAAAATATTTTTAATTAAAATAAATATAACCCAGATAAAACTAAAGTTACAATTTAAAACGTTTTAAATTTAATATTGTACATTTAAAATTATTTAATTGATTATTACGTTCAAATGTGTGAATTTCTATATAGAAATCTCACATTCACTAAGTAGATGCATTTTTGCGTAAATAAACTGAGTGAGGTTTGCATAATTTATTGAGCTTGATAAAAAAATCTATTTACAATATATTTAGTCGCATTGACATTTGGCAAGCTCCACAACTTGATCCATTTATCTGGGGAATCCACGTTTGTAGAATGCGAAATCGTTTTGAAGAATGGCAGTCCTCCATGTTGATATCGCGTATGCAGAATCACAATGAAGCCTATGCAGAAGAGGATTGCGTATTTTTTCAATATTTGAATCTTGAAAACAATGAACAGTCCCTCACGGACCATTTCACAAACTTCAGAGAAAGAAGAGAACCCATAGAAAAACTGGTCTTTCCCTTATCTCAGTTTTAAACTGGAATTATGCAAAAGGGTCAAGAGTACGTTTATAATATTCAGTGAATCAAGATAAAGCAAGTTCAGTCAAATAAATACAATAATTATTTTAAAAATATTTAGGAAAACAATTCTTTTTAAAATATCATATGCCTTAATTTATAGAAGCTTTTCTATAATTTATTTCCTATAAAATGTCAATTTAAGTTGAGATCCATTTTGCTACAGAAAATTGATTAATTCTGTTGAGATTGCAAAACGGAAGGAACTAAAAACCCCTGGATACAATGTTCTAAAAATAGAAGAGAATGACTTGATCAAGATAAGCAATTTGAAATTAATATACATGAGCGAATTAAATTACTTCAAGCTATGATGATAAACACTATTCATTAAAGTTGATTGTTTGTGGAATATATGTATAGATTCTTGTATAAACTGAAGCAACATTGTTGAAAGGAAATTATAATATTAAATACATCATGCATGAGTTGTATAACATAGATTCTAATATTAAAATATAATTTCAAACATATGAACTAAAAAAATCTGTCCGCCTGAGTCAGGCATATTCTCGGCGCGCGCTTGGCGCTCGGATTATGTTTACGCCTCGACTCGGTTTATTATGCACACACGAATTAAGGCTTAGAAAAAATATCTCGTTTACTTAATCGATTTTCTACTAATCTAAATGCTTAATTTTGTACTTAACTAACTAAAGTAATATGTATATATTAAATTTCTCAAAGCTCTGTATATACTCTGTACGACACTGCATTGCATTCATTTTTCGATTAATTGAATTCAATTTCGTTGAAATTAATCAAAAGTTCGAAAAAAAATGTGTTCTAAACTTAGTATTTATAACCTTTTGAAAAAATGTCAACCGCAATGTTTTTGCACAATATTTAACACAACTAAGAGAAATTGTATCGAGATATGAACAGGAATAAATATGAGAGATAAAAAAACTAATTTTCAGCATTGTATACAACGACATAATGGTCACGTTAAAATTTTGAAAAATCACGTCTACTATTTATCATTAAAGTGTACTTATTTTCGAGCCAATATGTGATATTTTTTAATTATGCAACTAAGCAATGGAGTTCAATGAATAGTTGTAATTAATAGTTATGTAATATAACATATATTTTGTGTAATCTGCTCTAACATAGTTTCCCCCAATTTAGATCAATAATTCCATTGATATATTAAAATTTATAAATTCAGAAATTCAAACAAAAACAGTTGCACTTTTACCCATGAGCAAGATGCATGATGATATACAATCAGGGAAGATTAACTATGTGTTCTATTTCAGTTGTATTGTCAATCAAGAAAATTAATATACTACCAAAAGACAAATTCTTAACACAGTACATAAGTTTTTAACAACAAATATAATTTTTCAAACAAAGATGATAAAGTGACATGTTTATTAAAAAAAAATACTTCTCAAGCGAAAAAACAGAATATTTAACTGGTTGAATTGAACGCAAAAGAAAACTATTTGAAAAAAATTTCTGAATCCTAAACCTAATAGATGAATTAAATGAAGTAGATTAATTTTCTATAAAAAAATTTTAATCGGAAAGATGAGTTCTCAAAAGAAAGTGTAATTTTCAATATGCAAAAATGAATGTTTAACCAAATTGGTTAGGTTTCAAATAAAAAGATCAGTTTTATACCAAAAATGGAGCCCTTAAAGTTTTGGTAAAGAAATTCATTTTTGATACATAGGTGAGTTTTAAACTTGTAAAAGATACATGTTTAATTAAGATTTGGACTATTTTAGGTAAAAAAATTAACCAAAAAGAAACACTAAGAAAGTTAGTTGCCTGAAAAAAGTTTATTTTTTAATAAATAGTTTAATTTTCTACCAAACTGTTGCATTTTCATGTCAAAAATAAGATTTTTCTACAAAACTATTGAATTCTTAACAAGACAATTAAGTTATGACCAAATAGTTGAATTTAAAACTAAAATGATGAATCTTGAACAAAAAACATACATTTTTTACAAAGACATTTTAATTTAAAATCAAGAACAGTTAAATTCAATAACAAGGATGAATTTTTAACAAGACAAATGAATTCCTATCCAAAACAGATATAAATTTTATAGAAGTGACTCATGTTCCTGATATTCGCAATGACTAGTTCAATATTTTTGATAATCTTGGCTAGTCGTTCCGAATCTTCGGGATGACTAATCCATCGCCCTTTTGAACTCCTTCAATTTTCCCAACTAGACACAACAAAATTTTAAACCAGAAATATAATAGTTAGATTTTGATTTAAAAGCATTAGTACTCTACCCAGGAAACTAATTCTGAACAAATTAGTTAAATTTTCAATCAAAGAGATGAATTTTGATGTAAAATTATGAATCTTCAACAGAAGAAATAAATTTCTCATTAAAGAGTTCAACATGCAGCCAAATAGGTGAAGTTGGCACAAAATAGATGATTTTTTAACCAAAAAATATTAATTTCCTGCCAAAATGTAAAATTATTAACAAAAAACACATGATGTTTCGACCGAATAGTTGAAATATTTAACTAAAATAAGAAATAAAAATTTTCAGCAAAAAATGTAAAGTTTAATTTTGAGTTACAAAAATTAACTTTCAATTAAAAATATTACGATTTTTAGAATGGGTTCCATTAATTTAGTTTGCGCTTAAGCAAAAAAACAAGAAAAAGAGAAGTGTCTTAAAAACAGGAAAGAATAAAGAATTCTTTGAAAAAGGATAAGAGACGGCGAGAGGGCATGGAGTGTGAAGTTTGATATATGAAAGTGATTTTTAGACTTATTTATTCATAATCAAGAAAAACTAAGTTTGTAACGTTACTTCTACTGCCTTCTTCCTTGCTATTGGCCACGTAGTTTATGGACGACGTCTAAGGATCAAAATTCAAAGAGACTTTTAAAATTTTTAACTGGAAATAATATAATTTAATTTTAATGACATTCTTATATTCTGTATCTCCATTGTTAGAGATGGGAGGACTATTTTAATGTGAATTCAATGAAGTGGTTGAAGTGAAACGTGAGAGGAAATGAAAATGAATTAACACACGTGCTATTGAAGAGCAGGGGTATGAGTTGTTTTCTGGCACTTGGAATTTTCGTTTGAGTGGTATGTTTCTACGTTTTTCTAGTACCACAGAAACCTGCTAGACGAATGACATTCCCAGGTTACATATCTGGAAGTGCTCACTACGAGATTTTATTGCTAGCCGCAGAAAATTATTCAGCCCTAATGGTCGGGACGTGAGAAATATTTTATATGTACAAAAGGCATGGTAGAGGAAAATGCACTTTACATCTTGATTCAGAAAAGAAAGATAAAATAATCGTATTGATTAAACTGACGTTGTCGAGTACAATGTTTTTAAAGAGCGGATATTGCATGTTGATGAAAAATTATCCTGGCACGAGTTGTATTATGATGTTTTTGAAACTGCTATTATAAAAGTTGCAGTAAATATATTTTTAACGCAAAATCATTTTTACTCATGAAAAATTTTCATACGATCTTAGTGTTTCAATGTAACTACTTAATGAATTAATCGAAAATTAAAAAAGTATTATTTTCGCACAAAGACATTCTCAAATAGTTGTTACATTTCAAAATTTCCAAAAATATTAAAAGAATTTTATTATTCTGCATAACATTTTAAAATAAAAAATATTTCTGAACTTTTCAAATTGTTAACATAAAACTTTAACTAAGAGCATCTAATTTTTCTAATTATTGTAAAAAGGATTAAAAAAATCCTCACAGTGTCAGTGTATGTGAATATAAACAATTTCAATCTGGAAGGTTTTTGATTTCTGCAATTGTGTCAACTACATGTTTTTAATATTTATATGATAGTCTGTTTGAAGCTTATTTATTAATGAATTTTGAAATTTCGAATACAGTATTTGCAAATCATTTAGTTTTTGATATTTTCATTTCTTTTTGCTGAATTTCTAATGTTTCTTAAACATCTATCCGTATTGAATGTAGGTTTGATTAAAAATTTTAAATATGCCATTCATTTATTATTTGGTTGAAATTGTTATATTTTCAGCTTATTTAAATTACAATTATATTATCTTAGAGAAAAAGATTTAAAAAATAGGAATTGTGATTTGGTTTTGGAATTCGAAATATTTAAATTCTTTCACATTGATCGTAAAATATTTCTAGGCTACGAAATGTAGATCAACGAGTTCGAAAAGCTGTAAGCTTTTGCATGTTTGTATGATTGTATATTATATATTATATTTTTTTTTATTGATATTATATATTAAATATATTATTCATTATATTATATTATATTATATATTATTATATTATTACTTCTAGTTTTGTATTTTTTGGTCGGAATTTAGATGCATCTGAATGTTTTTAAAATCTAAATTGTCATGCATATAATACAGAACGCGATATCGACTCTCCAAAAAATTGTTAATACAATGACCGGTGCGAAGTACTATGGATGTATTTATTATGGGTGCATGTATTTCTGCTCATTTTATAGCATTTTGCTTCATCGCAAGTATCAAATAAATTTGCTTTCTTATATAAGGCGGCTTTTCTCTAACAAAGAATAAAAATGTATACTTTCGATATTTGTCAAGCTTATGTTCTGTTTTAACGAATCCGTCAACATGTCAATGAATGTGTTCCGTTCCAAATAACAACTTTTAACTAACGGTAGTGTTATATTCCAAACTTAACAAAAATTTTCTTCACATAAGCAATGTAACCTTTATTTAAACTTTCTAAGCCGCTATCGCTATCAAAAATAGTCATAGAAGTTTCGTCAATAGGACATTCGACAAGTCTCGAAGACGCGAATAAAAATATCAGATACAGTACTGTAGTATTCCTAATATAAACAACGTTTTGTCTTATATAAACAAAATACACGAATTTTTTTGAAAATGCGTCTCGATAATCGAAACATATAGACTAGATATAGTATTGTTGAATTTTAAATCTCAAAAAAGTTTATTCGGTATAAACAGAATAAACCATTTGTTTTAAACTTCATTGATAGGTACTGGCGAGTCATAAAAGGTTCAACGATTAGTCGATCTCTGTTAGTTCTTGAGATATTGTCAACAGAAATAACTGCAACATACATACGGACATTTTTGGAATACTGTGTTTTCATACTCTTGGAGTCGAATGATATCAAAATATGTTAAGAAAGTACATCTTAAAACTTAAGTTAACACAAACCTCCCTCTATGATAAGGCAACTGTATTGCAGTTTATTATATCCTTCTTTAATTTTAAGGGAGGACAGCATTATACTAAATTTTCGAAATACGAAATGTAGAAAAATACTGGAAAATAACTACCAGAACAGGACCTCTCCGAAAAATAAAAATTCCTGAAGTTTTAAAATCCAAATTTCTAATTTCCGATAAAAAATAATATTGCTTTCTCATTGCTTTCTCATGGCCTTTTTCAAATCTACTTATTTGAAATATTTCGGTATAATTCGATCGCAGGAGACCGACACTACAATTTAAAAAAAATTTTCCTGTGTTTATGTAACTTCTTCTGTTCACCATATCTCAAAAAGTAAAGGATGACCATGATAAATGATCGTGAAATTTTGACAAATTATAACTCCGATAACCGATTGATATCTAGGTCTAATGGGATTTTGAGCGAGATGGACCATTTAAAAGTAAATTCTTTTTGGTTTCCAAACAATTTCAAAAAATAAATTTTACCTGGTTTACATGAGAAATTTTTTTTGTCATTCAAAATACAACAATAAAATATGTGGTTTATTTGATCGCGTCTTCGAAACGCATCGGTCGACCTTTTTTCAAAACTTTCATGACCTATCAGTACCAATTTATGAATTTTCAAAAAACACGCGCATACTATTTATATAAAAAAACTTTGTTCTTATTAGGAATACTACAGTACTAAACCTAACATATTATGTCATGGATAAACCTCCCACTATAAGGAATTAAATTTATATGATAGCTCTGAGAAAGCGAAGTATTCACGATCTTTTTTCTTTCCGAATAATCTTGCATTTTAAATAGGGTATTTTTCTCAAAAGTATTATTAAATCTTATTTTTCAGGAATTTAAATATTCTGAAATGAATAATTTTAGGACTTTCAAATTTGGGAAATATACTTTTTTCTGAAATTTCAATCATTTTCATTTTTGGGAAAGTTTTTGTTTCAGTAATTATTTTTTAGGGATTTTTTTGCTTTCATGACTTAAAATTTGACAAATTTATGTCATACCAATTATTATTTTACTATTTATTTGACAAAAGTAACCTAATTAAATTAAATTCACTGAAAAATGGGGAAAATTAACCATAAAATAATATAAATGAGTTTGTGACAGCAAAATGAACCCACCAGTTTTTATGCCAAATTGGTTTAAATAAAATTGTATTATATAAAAAATGTTCGTATTGTCTTATAATGATCAGAAGTGAAAATATGAATTTGTATCATCATATGGAGAGTTAAAGGTCTATAGCCGATCGTCAGATTTTTATAAAAATTTTAACTTATAAAAATCCCATTTCACGAAAGGCGATTTTTGATGAAAGATAATGTTTGCTAAATGGTTCATTAAAATAATATATTTTACAGATATTATGGATTTTACGGATCTTTATATTATTTGGAAAAAATAATATTTTCTGAATTTTTAATCAAGTGAACAATGCAAGTCGCGTATAAATATAACTTTTAGACTACTTAATTTTTACTGAAAAATTCATATCTTCATTTTACGCATCGTTTTAAGGATTTATTATTTTTATACAGACATTACTTAACTGCATCTATCAATTATTAACTACTAAATTTATCAAAGGAAGCGTAGTTCAAAGTGGTGTTTGTATTAGCCTAAGGACAAGAAATAAACCGAAAAAAGTAGTTTATTTCTCAGACTTTTGCTTTGACTTGAAATTAATGGTAATTTTAAATTCAAGCTAAAATCAGTAAATTTAAAATTATTTCTGTTTTACTTTTCATTGAATATGGACTTAGCATGTATGTCGTATATATAGTTTTTGATTCATTTCAGAGATTCTCTCTGAGAAACTATGTACATAGTTTATGTCTCCCTTGAAGTTTACGAGGAATGTTTAGAACCTGAATTTTACTGTACTTAGATTATAATAATGTCCTAAGTGGTTTGTGCTCACCTTTATATCGATTAGTTAGATTCAACCTGAATAGAGAGAGACTCAAGCTACTGATTATGGATTATTTTGAGACGGCTGTATATCAGTTTTACGAACTCCTACCAATATTTACGATACTAAAAATAAACTAAGTGGTATCGTCTCTTCCTTATAGACATTATTTTAGTGGAGCTCCTAAGTCCAATTTAAGATTGACTAAGAGGTTTAAGTGTCTCTTCTTTGTATCAAATTCTTAGTGCAAATTTTACTTGAGAAGATTGATTTTTATTCTCTTTAAAGTGGAAATATTTGTTTGAATGAGACTTGTGTAGATTAATTTAGTGGACTATAAATTATATGTAAATCATGGATTTTCTTGGATCCAATATGATTTAATCTGGATTAGGACACTCATGTTCGTTTAAGTTAGCTTAAGTGATTTATACATGTTAATCTTAAGATAGGCACAAAGCAGTTGAAATTATAAAGTCGATGGAATATTTACCGACAAAATTATATTATTTTTAATCGATTATCTAACAGAGAACCTAACACTGCAGTAAACTTTAAAATGCTTCAAAATATGTCCCTTTATAACTAAATTTTGCATATGTATTTTGTTCTATGTTGCTCCTAAGTTATCATAATATAGATTTTGAAGTTTCCCCAAGTAGACCAAAGAGAGTTAAAAAAAGATTTAGTTGTTTTTTAGTTTCTTTATAGTTTCTAAGTCAATATTGATAGTGGAAAGCAATAAATGATTGCGTTTCCTGTAAATATAATATTGCTTAGAGATTAATGAATTATTAACTTTGCTAAGTTTTTATTAAGATTGGTTAGATGATCGTGCTTTGATCTAAGACTGATAAGTACTATAATAATATTTCTCTATTAGCAAGATACGTTTAAATATGCTTTATGATTTACTAACAATAAGTTAATTCTTATTAGAGACAGGAACGTTAAGATTGTTGAAGTAATATTACTTTATCTGAAGATGGATTTAGCATGTTTTACATTAATAGAACCAAACATTGTTACATTATCGTGAGATAAACTCATCCAGCAATCAGTCACATGAAATAAAGTTACACTAATCATTTTGCGTAAAAGCTAATCAGGTTTCAATAAAATTAAACCCAAAATTAATTTAGGAAAACAGTTTTACTAATGTAGTATCTCGTCGGTGCGAACGCAGATGACCTAAGCGATATAATTTCAGGATATTTAAGTAATAAGTTAAGTGTTTTAACTTTACGTAAACATAAGAAAGGTTCGCTCAGATACATATTTTAATTTTAAATAAGTAATCGAAATCCATCTGACGGCGGAATAAGTAGATTTATTCTCTTCTTCCGATTTTCACTCGCTCACTCTTTGCAAATTGACTTGAATGATAAGCCAAGCATTTTAACGTTGCATCAAGACAAATCGCTTTAAGTGCATTATGATTAAAAACTGACGAAGAGTGACGACAACTGCAAATAATTTTAACGGGTTTCAGTAATGAACTGAGTTTTGTGACTTCAATGCAAGATGAAATAACTGCTTTAAGAGCATTAAAATATTGAATGAGCAACCCAAGCACTGATTCAAATATGATGTGTTCAAAATTTAATAAATAAATTCGATGTCAAAACTAATACTTCGGACAAATAATTATCGGCTTTAATTTAATTCCGGGATGTTAATCTTGAGTCAGACAGAGTTTTCTGTTCTTCAAACATTATTTATCCATCCATAAGAAATCCCCTACCCGCTTTTCCATTTTGTCACTATGCACAATAGGGCGCTTTAAGAAATAATATTTAAAAAATTACGCTGCAATTTGAAACAAATGGGAGTATTATCATTTGGCATAAATTATAAGCCACAATAATTTTTCAATATTATGAACAATATGGAAAGTAAACAAAATACTATTTTTGTCGCCCAAATTTACTAATACAATTGTATTCCCCTTGCAAGTCTGCACATTTTTCATATAATTAAATTTTCTCGCAGACCAAAATTTTGCAAGTTATTATTTGTTCAAATATAATTATTTTATCTGTTTTATTTTTAAAAAATGCAACTTATTTAGATTGTGTGTGTTTGTAGATTTGACGGAAAAAATGTTGGTGTATGTTCAATATTATTGGTAGTATTTTATCATTATTCTGGTTTATAAATCATCTAAAATCATACAAAAAATCAATCCAAATTCAGAGACCTATATTGAAAATCACTTATCCTCATTAATTTAAGAGTATTCTCTATGAAAGATTTAATGATGTTTGGGAAGCACTAAAAACACTTTGCTTTGTCTAAAATGTATACAGTAATATTTTTCATGATATATAAATAAAAATATTCAGGTGCACCGTAATTTTTGTAAATTTTATATTTTTGTGTTACCATAATACGCAATTTCTTTGCGTCCATCCACAATATAATTTTTCCTAACCTGAAAACCCCTTCACTTCCAGGCTAATTTTGTTACCAATTTACATCTCTGGAACCCAAGGAATTAAAAAACTGAATGCAACTTGCAATTACACACAAACCAAAAAACTAAACGCATCCCTTACGCCTCCACCATCACACACATAGTTCTCTCTCGAAACCTAAATATTATAAAAAGCAATCGACCCCCCCCCCCCCTCCCCTCTCAAAGAAAACAAACATGGATGAAAACTTTTCATTTCGCAGACCATGGAGTGTTGGAAATTGAGCCCCTCCCCCCTCCATCGCCCAGCTGCTATTGAGTGAATAGTCTTATACACTTTGGAAATCCTCTTATTTGTGAATTTCCAATATTTATGTAAACTGGC
>JAAAKG020154794.1:0-30594 GCA_010014905.2 Druon quercuslanigerum | reverse complement strand
TTTAAACTTTTAAAATACAAGCCTAATCTTTTTTAATTTAAAATTTAATAAATAAATAATTTTTTAGCTTTTAAAAATATTCGACGATTCAAATATACAAATTTATAGATTTTCAAAATTATATTTTTTTTCAGCAATTTTTAGTAAAAGTCATTGCACATTGAGGGATTAAATTATTAAACTAAAGATTTTTTAAATTGGAAGTACATTTTTTTTAGATCTTTATAAATTAATAATTCTTCAAGTGTTATTTATACATCAAAAACTGTCTTGAAATCTTTTTTAAATTTGCTCTTAGAATTATCTTAAAACCTCTGAAAAACCTTAAAGAGACGAAAAAGTGTATTTCACAATGTTAAAGAATCTACATTATGTTTTTAATTCTTGAAAGGGTTCTTAAATTTTAAATTATTTTTAAAAATCTTTTAAAAACGTTAACCATTGTTTTAAATTATTTAAGTTTTTTTAATACTTTCATTAATTTGTAGAAAATTAAAAAAATCAGTTTACATGTCTCAAATTATTTTTAGACAATTTTGGATGATTATCTCAAACCTTTTAAAAATCCTTAAAGAAACTTTGTAATTTTATTTTGAAACCTCGAGAAATCTTTATTTTGCTTTCATAAGTTTTCGAAATATATTTTAAAGTTGTTTTTACAAAAAATCAAACATTTTACTTAAAATAAAAAATTGTTTGAAAAATTAATGTCTAACATATTAATGGATTTATAATTGTTTATATTATATAAACTCATGTATATTTATATTTTATATGAAATATTTATATATACTAATACTATTGATTTTTTGTTATTGAAAACACCTACTGTTAATTATTTTTCTTTTCTAAAAAACAGCTTTTCCATCACACCACCATAATGAGCGCGATTGAAAGTATTACAAACGGTACCTAAAATAGCACTTTTTAAGATAGGCCGTAAAAGTGTTTACTTATGGTGCTTTGTATTTTGCATTTACAGGGTGGGCTACTTTAATCAAGCCACCACAAAATGTTCGGAAAGAAGCGGCATAAAAAAAAGTTAACTAGACAATAGTTGTAGTCACTTTTCGCTCGGTCAAATAAGAGTTAAATCAAGGTCAAATTTAAAAAATCATGTAGAACATGATTTTTTTTTTTATTTTTTTAAAACGTTTGGGCAACACAAATCTGGGGTGAATTTGAGATCAAGGACCTTGATCATCTTGACCTTGAGGCCGAATTCGAAGGTCAAAGTGTGAACTTTGTTGGTTTGGAGCTTGTCAGTTTAAGGGTTTGGTTTTGGGTGTATTAGTTAAAGAAAACAAATACTTTAAACTTCTAATGACCTTCTTAGTTGGGCTCAAGGTCAAGGTGATCAAGGTCGCGGTCCTAAATCTACCCCAGCTTTGTGTTGCCTATACGTGCTAAAAGAATAAAAGAAAAAAAATCATGTTCAGCATGATTTTTGAGATTTGACCTCGGCTTTATTTCCCGTTCTTTAAGAATCCAAAACCAAACATAGGGGTTCCCGTGTAAAAAAATCAATGTAGCCTTCAAATAACCTTGAAAATTGATCTCATGGTCAAAAACTTTTTTACAGAAAGATGGCCCACATTGTCCTAAACAACTTTTGTCTGCACACTTTTTTTGTATACTACTTATTTCCGGAGATTTTGGGGTGCATAGATTAAAATGTGCCGCCCTGTATATTTTGCATATAGACGTACACTGGCGCTACCTGGTGTGCTTAACAGTAATTTGTGACTCGTCCTTCGTCTTTGGATTTGGATTAGATTGTAGACAATTGGAAAGGATTAGCATGGATTTAAATTCATTGGAATGGATTTGAGTGGATTGGAGTGGAATGGAGTGGATAGGAGTGGATTGGAATGTTAAAGATTGCATTTCATATGAATAAATTGGAGTTGATTGAATTGGGATAAATTAGATTACCTTGAGCTAATGGGTTTTGGAATAAATTTGATAGGATTATATTGCATTAAAATGAATTCGATTGGAATTAATTGTATTGCATTGGATTGAAGTGAATGAGAGTGCATTAATTTGAAATTAATGGGATTAAAGTGGATTAGATTAGAATGAATCGGAGTGCATAGGAAGGAAGTTGAATTGAATTGGAAGGAAGTGGATTGGATTGGAATAGAATCGGAATGTATTGAATTGTATTATAATTGACTGGAATGAATTAGAATGGTGAGTATTGCATCTGAATTGGAGTGGATTCTATCGATTGGACTCCATCTAGCGTTTTTAGATTAAAACTCTATGCAACCTATTTTCACTTATGATCGACTGTTGTGCTAAAAAAGTGTGTGACACTCGGTCCCTTAGTGGCACTTTGCCTCGTGTGAATTGCAATGCTCATCCAGAAAAGTACCACTTAGGGTCCTTGTATTACAAATCATTATTTTACACTCCTTAAAGTCCTGGATAAGAAAAATGGCCAGGAAATAATTTCGTGTTGAAATTGAGATTTTTACGCTCAAGGGATAACATTAAACTTACGCAGCGCCAGGGGTTGAAAACTGATTAGTCTATGTTGCCTCTAAGCTCACATTTATCTACCTTAAGATTTTGTGAAATAAAAAATAGCTTTTCCTAAAACGCACAAATGGCTACAGAAATGGTGACATCAGTTATAAACAAATGTGTAGCCAACTTTGTTTCTTAACTAATTCTTATCAAATGGCAATAGGTTAAAAAGGCAAACTTATCATACATAATCCCTTTCCAAGTGTGTAGAATAAATCCCTATCTCCACAGTAATATTCATCAAATGCCCTCTAAAAAAAAAAACATCCCATCATAATTATGGACCCTATAATAGCTACCTTTAACTAAACTTCCCAAAAATAAATAATCTTAGCTTTAGAGTAATAATTGACAATTTAAAAAAATTCACTTCTAGCATATTCAATAATCATCATTGACACTGAAGTTAACTAGAATTTTAAAAAAATGTTTAGATTAAAAATAATTACATCAAGCAACTTCGCAAAACTCTTGTTCATATTCGCATCAGCAAGTCAGTAATTAGAACCACCAAAAATGACCCAGAGGATTCTTATTTCACGACAACTGAGTTCGTCATGCATTTAGAAAAAATACGGTGGCTACTAATCAGAAAAACACAAACTAGCCTTGAATTTTAGCCAATTTTTGAGGTTTTAAAATTCACTCAATTCAGCTAACAAAATCTGATACTGACATTGCTTCTCTGTTTATTGTGACAACTAAAATTATTAAAATAAGAATAGTTCATTATTGAAAAATACATGATGAAAAGTAAATCGGAAGATTTTGAAAATGTAATAAAGATACATTTTTTGAAAATTAATTAATTAATTGGCTTGCAACTGATGGCTTAATTGCCTTACAAAATTTGCTTGCAGGCAATTCCCGTTAAACTTCTTACTATCCCAAGAAAACCTTAAAGAACTATAAAGTATTTTTAAATCTATTAAAATCATACAAATTCTAGTCATCTTATTGATATCCTATGAAATCTTATTGAATTTTATGAAATCCTTTAGAATCCAGGTAAATAGCTTTTTTCCGCAAAACAAAAAAGAAGCTAACCGATTTTGTTAGAGACTGAGGCATTGCCTTTAAAGAGTCAACGTCCGACATGTTTTGAGAAAAAGAGTCTTTAAGTACTTAAAAATATTGTACTTAATTGTCCAGAACCCACCTGAAGCTAAAGATCCCCCTCTAAACACCATGTAAGTATGTGGGGAATGTGTAAAATAATAAGGGAGAGTTACAAGGGAATTGTAAACCTAAGGGTAAACTTTAGCAACTTCCAATTTATTTCGTCAAAACATAAAAGACTACACAAACTATGACATCAGTTTTCATAAAAATTGAAAGCAAATATTTTTCCTACAATCTAACGATTATTAAATGCAAACATCTCACAAGGGCAAATCTGCTGTCTGTATTACAAGAAATAACCAGTATAGAATAGACCACATACGCTAATGACGCAGAAAAATATTCTACAATTACGTTGTTAATCAATTTTCTGTATTGAAAAATTATTCACTTTCTTCTATAACTAGAAAAGATGAGGATAGTCTGGACCTTGCCACTGGCGGTTATCCTAGATTCTATTGGTGAATATAATATTCAAATTTAGAATAAAATAAAAATAATAAAACAAATTTACTTTATATTATAAGTGTATTATATTATGTATCTATAATGTGAAGTACATTTTTGTAAAGCTTGGTTAACTGTGCTCGTCAAACTAAGAAAGTTTACTAATAAATGATGATTTTTTAGAGATCTCAGTTGATTTACGCTTGAAATATTTTATCGATGTAATAATATCAGAAAATAAATAAAACATAACATTTCGTTTGCTTATAAAATAATAGTAATAATTCAATTTTAAAGCAATATGTTGCAATCGCAAAATGAAAGGATGAATCAATCACTAAAAAATACATTTCTCAGAAAGGAGTAGAACCTTTATCCAGTATCCGGATAGCTGAGTTTTCGACCAAAATGATGCATTCTTAACAACAAAATGTGACAGATGCTGTTTTAGCTAATAAATATTTTCATTTTTAATTCGTCACAATTGAATTTTTAAAAATGTAGATTTTATTAATAGTAATTTAGTTTTAAATTAGAGAAGATAAATTATATCCTGTTTCCTACGGAGCATTTCACATAAATTTTATGTTCTGACTAACATAATATCAAGTTTTCTTTTAAGACAAGCAAAATTGGACTACAACATCAAAAATAGTTCAAAACTATGCTCAAAAGTACATTGTCAACTACAAATACATTCAAACCTCATGATATACTATCTTACGATTTTTTACACATAGACAAATCTAATCCTCTGTTTGTTGTTGCAGAATTAAATTCACAGTTCGAGTGTTTGCCGAATGGTGAACCTATTTCTTATGTTCCTCGTAGCAGTTCTTCTGCTTCTTATCTGGAAAGACATTATCCTCAAAGAAGTGTTCCTCTTGCCAGACCAAATTCTCCTGGCAGGTCTCCTACTCCTGCCGATCCTACTCTTCGTGTCAGGTCAAGGTCTCCTCTTGCCATAAACCCTTATTTACGCATACTTGGATATGGACTTGACGAACTTAGATTTGTTCGGGTAATTTTTAAGAAGAATCCGACTCGGATATACGAATTTCGAAAATATACATTTCCTAGCAATGAAAAACTTCTAGTAAGAATCAAAGATAATGCTGTTATGCCCATACCTCCCGAAGAACAGATTGCATTATCAACGCCCAATGGTTACATCCTGGCATTATTATACAAAAAGCGCGACAGACACACATATTTTCGAGGAATATTTAAAGATTTTGGCGGCAGGTCAAAACGGGTAAAAGTAAACATGTACAGTGGTGCGGTTAAAGTAATGAACCCAGACGAAATCAAGGAATGTCCAGTAGGGAGTTCATCTCCAATTAAAAAATCTTATACAATAATGTTAGAAAAAGAATTCTGCACGCCATAAATGTGATTTAGGAAATATTTTTTTGTCGCTGAATAACCAGAATCTAACAGTGAATTTATTTTTGATTAGCATTGCATTACAAATTTCACACACATCATGTAAATTTCAGAGCACATTTTTGGTAATATTAAAAATCAAGAATAAAAAGCGTTGACACTTGTTTACAACAAAGAGTTTCAAATTGCTTAACTATGAATATTAATCATCGCTGGGTCTAAGGCAATCTTGTATTATTTTATCTCACACTTTCCTACAAACCGTATAGAACAAAAATTAGAAAAATAAATATTACTGGCTTGTTGAGTAATAACAAAAAATTGTACCCTAGAAATGGAACTTGAAGTTTTTTGCATGGAAAAATATTTACCGGAATAGAATTTTCTTTGGGAAAAGATGTCCAGAGAAGACATTCCCATTGGGAGGGATCTCTTGGATACAATTGACTCAGTAAGACTTGTACTTGAAAGTCATATTTGGTGTGAAATGTCAGAGCATCAGAGAAACCATAGACTACCGTTATCATTAATATTATTATTTTTGAAATAAAAAGATATCTTTGGAAGTTTATATGATACTGCCGGCAAATCTAAGTTTGAGACAGGTACTTTCGTTTCCAAATAAATTGTTTTTCTCTTCGTAATTTCTCAAACATTAGATCAAAGACATGAAAGCATAAAACCCATTTTACCAATTCTTAATTGACATTTTGTAGAATATAAATTAGTTTTTTAATGTTTTAAACAAATCATAGCAAATGTTTTTTAAGGTAACTTTTATCAAATGTCAATATCTTAGATAACAAGTTCGCGGGCTGCTGACTAAGAGATAAATTCCATCATATCTAACTTCCAATAAAATAGCGAAAGATTTCTAAACCGAAAATAACTGAATCAGTCACCTTTCCAAACATATATAAGATATCTCTATATTCACAGTAATACTTATCAGCCCCCCTGCCCCCCAAAAAACCTTAAGATAATTAGGAGTCCGAAACCAGGATCACTTTACCGAAAAAATCATAAAAATGAAATATTGGAAATATTACAATAATTTACCTCCTCAAGACACTGATAGATAATTTTAGCAACGCAGTTAAAATTAACAATGAAAAAAACGCACCACTAGCACATGTGAAAATCCGCATTGCAGCTGAATTTTACTACTATCTCAAAAAAATTACAACAATCTCAAAAACCTTCAACACCTAAATAATACGCGCCTAAACATTGGCCCGAGATAATCAATGTTTGCGTTATATTGTCCGCCTTTCTTCCGTGAAAATTTTAAAAATTTAAATACAATAAGTATATTTTATTTATATTTGCCGAAATTTATCTTTTTAATAATATCTTTTCTTGAGTTACAATAAGAACAATTTATGGTGGTTATCCAAATTCTGCCTTTAGATTCTTGGTTTTGTTTTCAAGAAGTCTATACGTAAACGTGATTATCAGACATTAAATGAGATTTTAAAATTGATTTGAATGTTTCTGTGATAATAATTGAAAATCCAGGTTTATAAAAGAGGCATTTGTTCCTTCATAAATTATTTTTGAGGAATTTCTAAAATATTGTATCAGGAACATGTAAGAAGAAAACTTATCGCTGTAATTTATAAAAATATTTGTTAGAAATTATATTGGTTTTAAAAATCATTAAATAATCCATTATAGTGAGCACTATGTTATTTTGTTTTTATCAAAAATAAATATATTTCATCATTATAATTATCGAGTTGTCATCTGAAATATTATAGCTTGTATTATTAAAAAATTCACTTTTTTATAAAAGTAGATTCTGTTACAAGAAATGAACATAAATAAAACAAAAGATTTTTTCCTGTAAGGGTTCTAAAGACTATTATTTTCTATTTAATGAACGTGAAAGAAAATCAGTAAAAAAGGTACAATATTTTATTGTGTTTTTCTTATTTATTTTAAGAATCTGAGACTTTTTTGTTTAAGAATTTCTTACTAAGAAACTTCGTGTCAAATAAATAAAAAATAAAACTATGAATCGCTTAGCATTTTAATCAGAACTCTTTTAATTATTTATTATTCAAAACATTTCCATTAAAAAACAAGAATTTCTAAATGAGAAGATTAAATTTCGAAGAAAAAAAACATTTTCCAGAAGAAAATCTATTTTCTGCCAAAAAAGTCGATTTTTTAAAAACATACGTGAATTGCCAAAGAAGTAAATGAATTTCCAATTTAAAGAGCCAAATTTTCATCCAAATTGTTGAACTTTCAACTAGAAAAGGTCAATTTTCCACCCGAAATAGTTATATTTTCTACTAGAATAGGTCCATTTTGAGTTAAAACGTGATTTTTAACAAACTAATTACATGTTTAAAAAGATATGAATTTTTAATTAGTGTGAAGAATCTTTCAACAATAAAATTAAATTTTAACAAGAAACTTCAGCTTTTAACCGCAAGTAGTTGGATTTTTAGGAAAAAAACATTCTTAAAGAAAAATGTAAAAAAATGTAAATTATAATTTAAAAATATTTCCTTTTCGAACAGAGATTTTTAAATTTGTAAAATGTCTCTCTCCTCCAATGAAAACAATAATTATATTCACTTGTATGCCCTGCAACTGGCAATTAAGTAAAAATTACTTTTCTAAATTGACAAAAATTACTAAAATATTGAGAACTTGAATTTGGCTACGATCAGAAGTAACTTATCGGTTTTTTAGTTCAATTCCCTGGTTTTCGACAATAACTTCCCGGGTTTTCCGGATTTTCCGTTAAAGTCACCACCCTGTTAATCAATAAATTATATACAATCGTTTATGAAACTAATTAATAACATTAGCGAAATAAACAATAGAAAAATATAAATACAATTCAAACTGTTTTTAAAATACTCATCTTTATATTCAATTGTCCTAATATTAAATTACATGTTTACATTTATTTTTTATATTACTAATTACAGCTGCTCTTATTGTCGCTAAAAACTTTTATTTTTCTTTTTATATTCAAAAAAATTTTAATTGACTGGATCGGCTATTGGGCTTCGACATATAAATGTGTATCATATTTCGAGAATAATTAAGTGCTTTTCTAAATATAATTATTAGAATTCATATTCCTTTCGAAAAACAATATTTGCTTTAAGACCTATAAAAAGCTAAGTTTAGAGTGAGGAAGCTACTGTTGATGCCGAGATTTGGAAACTCTAAAGGAGGCCTGCATAATTTGCTAGCTGACATTTCTTATAAAATCGTAATCAATCCTTTTTTATATACTTAAAATCCTTTAAAATTCATGCAAATATTACTTTTTCTTA
This sequence comes from Druon quercuslanigerum, assembly GCA_010014905.2. Taxonomy (NCBI): domain Eukaryota; kingdom Metazoa; phylum Arthropoda; class Insecta; order Hymenoptera; family Cynipidae; genus Druon; species Druon quercuslanigerum. The sequence continues at coordinate 21,802 of JAAAKG020154794.1, read as the reverse complement.
AATCGAAAGTACATTGAAAGATGGTCGCGGCGGCTAAGACGTTAGCTTTGGACCCACTCCGCCGGATGCCGGGTCTGATTCCAGCATCGTATACTGGAAAAGCTTCGGCAACCCAAGCGGTGATAATTAGCCTAGTAAGGAAGATTTTTATCTTCAGGCGTTCGCGGGACCAATACTTCTAGACAAAAAGGAAACAGCGAAAATATAAAACATTAGAGGATAAAACAGAAATTTTCATTCCATTCCATTAAAACGTAAAAGATGACAAACATGGTGACATCAATTTGAATGAGATCTATGAACAAATATTTATTTTTTAATCTATCTTTTATCAATAGTATGTATCAGAGAATAAAGAACGTTTATGCCGTCATTGTAAGATATAACGAATAAAGTGTGGGCTGTATGAACTAAGAACACGAAAATATACTCATAACTTACGTTTTTAGGCATTTTTTTCTTTCATAAATAGATATACTTGAAAGTACAAATGGTGTAACCGCCAACTCTTGGCTCAGTTAACTAAGATGGGTTAATTCAATAAACTGATTTATATTTATACTATTTCAAGAGAAAAAGGGGCTTCTTTTGGAGAAAGAATAATAAAACGTATACGAATAAAACGTATTTTAATTGAAGTAAACCTGAGCTACCCGTATCTTTTCACACTTATTTTTCTAATCAATTTTCTGATTTGTAGTAAAATTATGGTTTAATCAATGAACATCGAGACTACTGCGGATTTTTTATAATATTCTAATTTGTCAAATATAGTAAGAATCGCTATGTCATGCAGCTTCGCTCTCTCTCTCTCTCTCTCACTCCCTCCGTATTTTTCCATCCACAACTCTCTCATTCTCGATCACCCTCTCTCTCTTTCACGGTTGCCTCCCTCTATATTGACGTGTTCTCAAAATATATTTATACAACAGAATAGAATATATTGGAAAGTTATTTTTGCAAGAATTTCCGCATTATTAAAACTGAACAATAAAAAACCTTATTCACTACTCAAGGTATGCGAACACAAAATGGTGCACTCTAAGAAAAATGTGATCCTCTTTTTCTTGTTGCGGAAATAACTTCACAGTTCGATTGTTTGCCTAATGGCAAACCTATTCCTAATTTTCCTCGTGGCGAACCTTCTGCTTTTTCTCCTCGCAGAAATTCTTCTAAAAGGCCTCTTCCTCTTGCTAGTCAAAATTCTTCTGCTAGTTCTGCTTCTCCTGCTATGCCTGCTCTTCGTGCCAGGACCATGGCTCCTCATACCAGAAGATCTTCTCTAATACTTGGTTATACACTTGAAGACCTTAAATTTGTCCGACTCATTCTTAAGAAGAATCCAAGCCGGCTATACGAACTTCGAAGATATAGTTTTTTTGCAGATAATTCAGTTTTGATGAAAACTAAAGGTAATTCTTTTATGACTATGCCAGCCGAAGAAAGAATTGTATTATCGACGTCCAATGGTGACATCTGTGCAATATTTAAAAATACAAACAAATATAAGACCTTTCTTGGAATATATACGCATAGCCTATCTTGTGCAAAACGGGTGAAAATAAATATGTACAGCGGCACGGTTGAAAAATTGACTACACAAGAAATGGAAGAATGTCCAGTCGGGAATAATTATCCAATCAAAAGGACTTTTACAATAGTTTTCCAGCCACTTGATGTTCGAAAAATGTAATACATATTAGGTTATTAAATGCGATTTAAAATAAGCTGCATTTCATCTTTGTTTAATGATAAGTTAACCTGTTAATTTTTTTTTAATTGCATTATTCAGTTTACAATGCGTAATTCTAAATTCTTTTCTTTAAAAAAATTTTAATTGTGAATGGTTACTTCTAGGCATACATGTTCAGTTAAATAAATCTTAAAACCTTTTTAACATTAACTTGCGAGTGACGGAAGGCTTTAAAAAGATGTAAAAGATTTCAGGAAGAAATCGCGAATCTACAAGCTCAGCTGAGATTTACCTTGGATATATGAAGGTTAAGTAAATGGCAGAGTGTCCAGAGGCAGAACGCGGAAAGAATGGACGTTAAAGGATCTAGAGAAGTATGTCGGGAGAGAAAACTATGGCGGAAAACAGTTAATAAGAAGAGTGTCAGTAGAGTGAATGACGCCTGAAATAAAAGACCTTGGATTCTAATGGACACAAGTGGGGAACCTCACATGACGTTTTTGTGAGGATCTTCACTTGGGGTGATTGCTAGGGAGATTGATTAGCAACCTGGGTCAAAGCAGTGTTGCAGAATAAACGTATTATTTAAATAAATAACAGGAGAATTCTAAATCAATCTAAAAATTGTATAACCCCTTCCTCACACTACTCCCCTCCCCACCGAGTGAGTAACGCCTGCCCCGAAAGGGAAACGGCTTAATGGTGTAATAATAATACATACCATACGCTATTGGCCACCTTGTCGCCTAAAGAGAAAGAGAAGCTACTGTTTTGGCAGTGGTAAAGTCTAGGGAAAACACAAGCCAAAGCGGTACGCAGACAGAAGAAGCTGAAGAAACTGCTACTCCCCAACATGCAAAAGAAGAGAGGGAGCCCTTCCTCACTACCGTGGAGGTAAGTTGTCCCAAACCAAGGAATGAGAAGACGAATATTATAAATGCTCCCACGGTCACGACATCAGCCCCAAGCAAGGTAGACAGAGAGGTAGAAAAGAGAAATCTGCTACCAAAATTACGAAAAAGCTGGAAAAAGCGCAGAGGCGACGACCCGAGGTGGTGTTCATGAAACCATCCGAAGGTTTAAGTCAGGCTAAGGTCCTGAAGGACCATAAAAAGACAGTGCACTCTAACACCCTTGGTGACAAAATCAGGAGAGTCCGGGAGAGAAGAAAGGGTGAAATCCATATAGAAGTGAGTCCTTCAGCGGATGGCAGGTTGAAACTGTCTTCAGTCGAGGAGGTGACGGCGGCCGTCCGAAAACACTTTGGTGATATTTCGACAAACAACATAAAGGTGTGTATGACAAGAAAAGCCTTTAGGGGACACCTTCACGCTTACGTAGAAGATAATGAGGAGTTGACATTGAGACTCCTACGAGTACGACATCTAAAGGTTTGCTGAATGTCTTGCAGAGTCCGAAACAAAAATCCATTTATTTGTGTTGAATGGTTTTGGTGGGCTTCCGAATTGCGTAGCTGTCACTGGAATTCTAGACTGCCGCCGTTTGATTTTTGAAAGGCTATTTGTCGTTAATATTTTTTTGACTAACTTATATGCCGCAAAGCTTGTGCAACACCTATAACTGATATAATGAAAGGAATCTTGTAGCCTTGCACATGACTTTTTTAAATCTTTCGATAATTTATAAATTTGAAAAATCGTGTAAAATATGGTAGCTTAACCTCAAAAAAGTAATCTTATTCAGAAAGAGGGAAATCGATTATAAATGATCTTGCTTGAAATGGTGATTTCAATACATTACAGATTCGAAGCTTTTTTGCAATTGTAACTTTCTGAATCTGAAAATGACAGATACTTAATTTATAGAGTCGTCGTTTTAAAGGGTTCTATTTTCCTGGCCACTTCCTCGGTTTTAAAACCCATTCGAGATATGTAGTGAAATCTCGCGTACTTATTTAGTAGCTAAAACGCCTAGGTGTTGCTGCCTGGTGTTGATTTTTATATATTTATATTCGTCTGTCAGCTGTTGATTTAAAACGCATTCGGGGATGTTGTGAAAAAAAGTTTTGCGACCATTTAAAAGAACCATCGTTACATTCGCTTATTCACCGGAGCTATGCGACGAAGACAAAATTAGTAACCCTTGAGTTAAGCCCTTACTCAACTTTCAAATTTCAGAGTTCACAAGATTTCCATATTACATGATCGATTTTACATACAATCATGTATCTTAATCATATCTATCGATAACACCTGCCAAATTAATTAATTTTGGCGACAGTGAGTTAGGCCCTTATGCACGCTAATGCTTCAACTTTTTTCCATATTCGTATGACCAGCTAAATAATCAGACAAACCAAAACATCACCCCTAGAATTTTTATCAGTGTTGCATTTAAGCTGAGAAAATCGGTTACCTTGTCGACTTCATTCGGCTCCCAACAGTTTCTTCGATATGCCCTACTCGGTAAATCTTTTGTTTTGCTCGATGTACTTGACACCGTTTGGTTGAACTAATACTTTCGTGGAAACGAGGTGAGCTTTAACAAAGACAGAATTTAAATCATATTTAAAGCTTCATTGAAGGCTTTAGAGAATTAAAAATCGTGTGAAAAACAACATATCTTGTTGACATTTCGTGACGATTGCAGTACACATCTAGGATGTCTGTGATTGGCCACAACTTGATTGTCCTATCAGATGCAACCAGTATCCATGGTAGGGCACTCTGGCCAATCTCATGCATCCTAGGAAGTAAATATAAGAACAATTTAACAAGTCATAAAGACAATAATAAGTCGGATAAGTTAATTCTCCTTTAAAAATAATTTTATTTGTAAATAGCTTTTCAGTTTATTATGGCAACTGATATTATTGAAACAAGATGGTTGATTAATAAAAAATACCAAAAGAGATTTCGAAAATGTAATTCTCATCTTTTCAGCTTAATGAAAAGTCTGTAGCCTGTAGGCAAGATAACTTTCAAAAAATTGTTTACATTGGATTCTGCTTTGACGCACTTTTTTAAGGCCTAAAAGGAAAACTCGATTTTGTAAACCTGTCAAAAAGTTAAAAATTCAAAGTTTTTGTGCAAAGAACAAAAACAAATAATTAAACAGAAATTATGCATCCTGAAAAGACCGACTTTGCTATGTATCAATTTTCAATTGGGCGCATAGTTTTTTCTTAGTCGTAAAGAGCATCATTAAAAATACAAAATAAATTATACTTTTGGACTAGCGACACAAGCTTCGAAAAAAATTAATAGGAAAAACTTGTTTTATTCAAAAAAGAGCTACAATTATTTAATCACTATGTTTCATAGGATGCACAAATTAGGTCAACATCGTAAAAAAAAATTAGAACAAAATAATTTTTTGACAAAAGACACAAGCTATGAAAAATATAAATAAAAGTTGCTTATCCAAAAATAACTGAAAACTTATCCAATTTTTTATTTTTGATATTACATGTAGTTTTTGCTTTATTCGTGAAAAAATTAAATTAAAAATTAAAATAATAAAATTTGAAAAGCGACACAAGGTACGAACTAAATTTAATAAACAAAAGTTGTTTGCCTAAAAAGATCTATAGATTTTTAGGTAGGACGAGTAGATTTTCTTTTAATTGTAAAAAATAAGATTTAAATAAATAAATTAAAATTTTAAAACAAAACGATGTTTTTTAAATAAAAGTTAAAAAGGAATATAATACACGAATTTTGATATCAGTTTTAACTAAATTATCAAATGCTTATCAAGTGCAAATATTCACAAGGACAAAGCTGATGCCTGTATTGTAAGAGATAAGCAGAATAGAATATACCATATACGCTAATGAAGCAGAAAAATATTCTACAGTTACGTTGCTAATCAATTTTTTGTATTAAAGAATTATTTAGTTTCTTCTATAACAAGAAAAGATGAGGATAGTCTGGACCTTACCCTTGACAATTATCCTTGATTCTATTGGTAAATATAATATTAGAATTCAGAGTAAAATAAATACACAACAAAAATTTACTTCAAATTATAGAAGTGTTATATTATGTGTATATAATGTAAAGTAAATTACTTTAAAGATTGTCTCGCGGTATTCGTCAAACCACAGGACATTTTCTAACTTTTAATCAATGTGAAAATATCACAAAATAAATAAAACATAAAAATTGGTTTCTATATGACAGGATAATAGGTATAATGTAGGAAATAAGAATTTTATGAAAAAGTTAGATCGTATGACATATTTATTTGTTTTTCTTTGACAATATTTGAAATTTGTATTTTTTTATAAAATTAATGTTTTTGAATTATTTGACTAGGATTTATATTATTATTTGAATCAGTGCTAAAAAGAGATTGAAAATTTTTATCGAATTGCACAAAGGCATATTGTGCTATAAATTTACGTTATTATACTATTAAGTCATTTTCTTTGCGGGGATTGCGTGTCTCATTCGGTGAGGAGTGGAAACCTACGGAAATCTTACGCATTCATTTTTTTCTCCTGCTTAACAGAAAATGAAGTTTTCTTTCAAGACAGGAAAAATTATAAAAAAGCGAAAATAGTTGCAAAATGTGTTAACAAATACGATATCAACCACAACTACATTCACACGTCATGATATACCATCATACGATTGCTGATTTAAAGAAAAATATAATCATCCGTTTCATGTTGCAGAATTGAATTCACAGTTTGAGTTTTTGCCTAATGGTCAACCTATTCCTTATACTCCACGTCGCAGACCTTCTGCATCTTCTTTAGAAATACAACATCCTGGAAGGACTGTTCCTCCTGTCAGGTTAAATTCTTCTGCCGGGTCTCCTTCTTCTACCGAGCCTCTTCTTCGTGCCAGGTCAAGGTCTCCTCATGCCATAAATCCTTATTTGCGCATACTTGGGTATAGACTAGATCAACTAAGACTTATCCGATTAATTTTTAAGAAGAATCCGAATCGGATATACGAACTTCAAAAATATACATTTCATAACGATAACAAGCTTCTCATAAGAACTAAAGGTAATGCCGTTATGCCTATGCCACCCGAAGAACATATTGTATTATCAACGCCCAATGGTAATATTGTGGCAATATTGTACAAAAAGCGCGACAGACACACGCATTTTCGAGGAATATTTAAAGATTTTAACGGCATTTCAAAACGGGTGAAAGTAAACAAGGACAGGGGCACTGTTCAATTTATGACCCTACAAGAAATAGCGGAATGTCCAGTAGGCTGTTTAAGCCCAATTCATACATGTTTTACAGTAGTGTTAGAAAATCAATCCTCTACTCCATGAAATCGATTTTAAAAATATTGTTAGGGTTGCTGATGGACCGGGATATGACAGTGAATTTATTGTTGATTAGTAATTTATTACAAATACCATACACATCATTTGATATAATGCCGTAAACTGATTTTATTTGAAATATTTTAAGGAAAATAAAATAGATTTTTTAACATTTAAAAACACTTTTATGTTTACTTACAATGAGTAATTTTCAATTGGATTTCCATCGGTTCTCTGGAGATTTGCCCACGATAAGAGTGTATCCAAAATACTAAATTTCCTATATTTTGTAAAATAAATTTCAAATTTAATTATTTATTATTATTGTATTCTAGATACCCCATGAAATGTATACCAACAATTTTATCACTTTAATAAAGAGTTGTCCTTTTTTTCTTTGGTTGATGTATGCAGAATATCACAAAGTAGGATGAACGACATTTGAAAATTCTTTCTAAGGTGAACTATTTTTTAAATTAAAATTGCTTTTTGCATTTCGTATCGTTTAGATCAAAGTATAAATTTTTGAGTTTTTATAAGAATTTGTCATGGGTAAAACCACCGCTGGATCTAAGGCAATGTTGTATTTTGTATTATCATACATTCCTGCTAACCCTACAAGACACAAATAAGACAAATAAGTATTACGTCATGGTTGAGTAACCATAAAAAATTGTACTTTAGGAATGGAACTTTGTGTTTTTTGCATTGAAAAATATTTGCCGGAATAGAATTTTCTTTGGAAAAAGATATTTAGAGAAGACATGTCCTTTGGGAAGGGATCTCTTGAAAACAATATATTAATAAGACTTGTTCTTGAAAGTCATATTTGGTGTGTCATATTTCTCAGGGCATCAGAGAAACCATAGAATATCTTTAAGAATAATATTATGATTTGTGAAATAAAAAGATATATTTAGTAGTCTATATGATACTGACTGCCAATCTAAGTTTGAGACAGGTACTTTCGTTTCCAAATAAATTGTTTTTCTCTTAGTAATTTCTGAAACATTAGATCGAAAACATAAAAGGATATAATCCATCTTTCCAATTCTTTTATGACACTTTGTAGAATGTAAATTAGTTTTTTAATGTTTTAAACAAATCGTGGCTAATTTTGCTTTTTAGCTGACTTTTATCAAATGTCAATATCTTAGATAACAAGTTCGCAGGCAATAATAAATGAAATTTTAGGTAATTATTACTTAAAATAATAATCGCATTTTCTAATTATGTAAGCAAAGAATGTCTACTTTTGCCAGTTTAGTGTAATAGTACTCTTTATTGTTTAATTTGACACCTTTTTTTTCTTCCGCTCTCTGCCTGTGTACAATTCTTTTACCGAATTTCATGCGGAGACGCCCTTTTATAATCGGTGCGCTCAATTACACTTTATTGAATTGAAAACTTGCAGAACGTTTTCTACTTCGTTTTCTGGGAGAGCTCGGAAATTCCATGGACAGATTTCGAGGGAGGACTACGGTTATGTCTAAATAGTACAGATCTTAATTTCAAAAACCAAACTCACCTTCAAAAGAGAAGACTATCAATAAGCTCAGCCCTTTTGCCGATTTTAGCAGATTTAATTAGAGACGATCTGGAAGCGGGTATTCTAACGACAATAGGTTTCCAAGTACCGTGGTATGTCTGTTATGTCGACGACATATTAGTATCTCTCCCGGAAAACGATGTAGAAAACGTTCTTCAAGTTTTTAATGCAAATGATTTTGAGATCAAATTCACGCTAGGAAAAAAAACAAAACAGGGTGATAAACTTTCTTGATGTAAGTTTTTGTACGAAAGAGCGGAGAAAGAAGAAACACGGCGAGTGAGATAGAGTGAGAGAGAGAGAGAGAGAGGAGCTGCACGACATAAAAAAAAGCTATTGACAAAGAGATATCACTGTTAACAGACAACAGACACTCTCCTATCCAATCTTATCAATATTTTGAAAGTGAGCCTTCATGATACAGAGTGCAGACTATGGCTACATACTACAGTGAAATTTTACATGAAGGTATTCCTTCTCATTAGGATGAAAATTTAAAAGTTACTTTCAACATCACAGTTCTCTGTATGGAATTTTACATGTTTCAAGTGCTAAATTAAAATTTAACAGTTCAGTGTGTTAATATACATTTGTATAATTGTTAATTTAAAACGATTTAATATAGAAATTTGTTTATCCAGTAATCTTTTGACTGTTTAATTATTAGAATGTTTATTAATTTAAAATTTTACCTATTTAACATAAACTTAGGAGTCATGGAAGGCCTTAAAAAGATGCAAAAGATTTCAGAAAGAAATTGCGAATCGACGAGCTCAGCTGAGTTTTACCTTGGATACATGCCGTATGCTATTGCCTACCTCGCTACTAAAAGAGAACGAGAAACTACTATTAAGACAGTGACAAAGTCTAGGGAAAATACAAGTTAAAGCGGTACTCAGACAGAAGAAACTGAAGAAAATCCCACTCCCCAACATAATAAAGGAGAGAGGGAGCCCTCTCTGACTCCCGTAGAGGCAAGTTGTCCCAAACCAATGAATGAGAAGATGAAGATAGGAAATGCCCCCACGGTCACGACATCGCCGCCGAACAAAGGTAGAAAGATAGGTAGCAAAGAGAAATCTGCTACCAAAATTACGAAAAAGGCGAGGTAGTCCTCATAAAACCGTTTAAAGGTTTGAGTTACGCTAAGGTCCTAAAGGACCCTGAAAAGAAGGTGCAGAATGACACCCATGGTTTCAATTTGGGACAGTCATAAAGAGAAGAAAGAGTGAAATCCATATAGAGATGAGTCCTGCAGCCGATGGCTGGGTGAAACTGTCTTCTGCTATTAGAAAGGCAGTTGGTGGAGAACATTCTGTGCGCGAACTCGTACTACGCAGAGAAGTCGAGGTCCTGGATCTCTATACAACCTGAGACGTCGAGGAGGTGGCGGAGGCCGTCTAAAATCACTTTGTTGACATTTCCACGGATAAAATAAAAATGCGTATGACAACGTACGACGTCTAAAGGCTGGGTGGATGCCTTGCAGAATCCGGAAAAAGACGGAGGATCTCAGCTGTTTTTGCAGTCGCGGTTTTGGACACCTTGTAGATAACTGTGTGGGGACCAATAGAGCCAATTTACTAATTTTTGTCGGAGGTGCGGAAAAGAGGGACACAAAGCTGTGGAATGCGTCCGCACACCTCAGTGTTTCCTCTGCGCTATACGAACAGAGAAGTCCCGGAATGACTATCTGCCACGAACGATGCTATGCCTGAGTTTCCAGGAGACCGCCCTATTCAGAAATCCTGCAAAAGAAAAGCATAAAAAAGTCAATGTTGGCGCAACATCAGGACGCCGAAACTCGGCGTAGAAGTCTCACCCCCATGTTCCTAAAGTAATGCGAAAGCGGATTCCGGAAAGATGGGTTTGCGGAAAGGGGTGTTTAGTCACTCAGAATCTCACCCTACCAATTATAAGAATCGCCTACTAAGGTGGACGATTGATCGGGTGGATGTCTTATTCCAGATTTACTTTCCTACTATTAAAAATAGCACTTTAAATCAAATACCTGGGATCGTAATCTGAATAGCTGATGGTCATTTATATAGCAATAACTGGTGTTATGAAAAGTAATGTGCGACTTGCCCTTCGTCTCGAGGTTTCAATTCGATTGAAGTAGAGTAGATTGGAATGGTTTGGAATGAATTAGTTTAAAAAGGAATAAAGTGGATATTATTGAAATGAATTAGTTTCTAACCCTTAATCTTTGCGAGATCGTTTTTTTTTTTAATTTGGACTCTCCTAAAAGAGAGATATAAGGAAAGTGATTGCTTTGACTCGTAACAATATTTATTCCTTTTTTATCAATCTTCGAAAGTATGCGCGGTGCTATCGTAACAGGTACCGTTGGTCAGAAAGGCTTAATGAAACATTGCGCCTTGTAAGAAATGAATTTTTAGCTACGTACCGAGAAAACAAAAATCCATTAATTTTTTTTCATCGGGTTTGGTAGGCTTCCCAATTGCGTATCTGTCACTGGAATTCTAGATTGGTACCGTTTGATTTTTTAAAGGCTATTTTTCGTTATTATTTTCTTTGAATAACTTATATGCCACAAAGCCTTTAAAACACCTATAACTGAATTATCAAACCTCCAGTTTCTAAGACAACCTTAGTCAGAAAAAATTATTTTTACGAAAGTGTCTGACTATAGTCTGTATCCCGTAGGCTTATCTTGTAGTTTTTGCTTTAATCTTAAAAAATTACATAAAAATAAAATCTATAAATTTGTTAATATTTATTTTTAGATAGGACGAGTAGATTTTTTTTTCAATTGTGAAAAATAAGATTTAAACAAAACAATTAAAATTTTCAAACAGAACGATACAAGAGGCCAAAAACTTAAAAGACAAAAGTTGTTTAAATAACAGTTGAAAAGGAATATAATACACGAATTATAACATCAGTTTATATTAAATTATCAAATGCTTATCAAATGCAAACATCTCACAAGGACAAAGCTGATGCCTGTATTGTAAGGGATAACCAGTATAGAATATACAATATACGCTAATAAAGCAGAAAAATATTCTACAGTTACGTTGCTAACCAATTTTTTGTATTAAAAAATTATTCAGTTTCTTCCATAACAAGAAAAGATAAGGATAGTCTGGACATTACCCTTGACAATTATCCTTAATTCTATTGGTGAATATAATATTAAAATTCAGGGTAAAATAAATATACAAAAAAAATTTACTTCAAATTATAGAAGTGTTATATTATGTGTATATAATGTGAAGTAAATTATTTTAAAAATTGTTTTACGGTATTCGTCAAACCACAAGGAAATTTGCTGACTTTTAATTAATGTGAAAATATAACCAAATAAATAAAACATAAAAATTGGTCTCTTTATGACAGGATAATAGGTAGAATGTAGGAAATAAGAATTTTATAAAAAAGTTAGGTCGTACAACATATTTATTTGTTTTTCCTTGGCAATATTTGAAATTTGTATTCTTTTATAAAATTAATGTTTTTGAATTATTTGACTAGGATTTATATTATTATTCAAATCAGTACTAAATAGAGATTAAAATTTTTTATCGAATTGCACAAAGGCATATTGTGCTATAAATTCACGTTATTATACCATTAAGTCATTTTCTTTGCGGGGTATGCGTGTCTCATTCGGTGAGGAGTGGAAACCTATGGAAATTTTACGCATTCATTTTTTTCTCCAGCTTAACAGAAAATGAAGTTTTCTTTCCAGACAGGAAAAATTATACAAAAAAGTGAAAATAGTTGCAAAATGTCTGGACAAATACGTTATCAACCACAACTTCATTCACACGTCATGATATACCATCATACGATTGCTAATTTAAAGAAAAATATAATGCTCTGTTTCTTGTTTCAGAATTGAATTTACAGTTCGATTATTTGCCTAATGGTCAATCTATTCCTTATACTCTTTGTCGTAGACCTTCTGCATCTTCTTTAGAAATAGAACATCCTGAAAGGACACATCCTCCTGTCAGGTTAAATTCTTCTGCCGGGTCTCCTTCTTCTACTGAGCCTCCTCTTCGTGCCAGGTCAAGGTCTCCTCATGCCATAAATCCTTATTTGCGCATACTTGGGTACAGACTAGATCAACTCAGACTTATGCGATTAATTCTTAAGAAGAATCCGACTCGGATATACGAACTTCAAAAATATACATTCCATAACGATTACAAACTTCTCATAAGAACTAAAGGTAATGCCGTTATCCCCATGCCACCTGAAGAACATATTGCATTATTAACGCCCAATGGTACCATCATGGCATTATTGCACAAAAAGCGCGACAGGCACACGTATTTTTGAGGAATATTTAAAGATTTTAACGACATTTCAAAACGGGTGAAAGTAAACAAGGACAGGGGCGCTGTTTAATTAATGACCCTAAAAGAAATAGCGGAATGTCCAGTAGGGTGTTTAAGCCCAATTCATACATGGTTTACAGTAGTGTTAGAAAATCAATCCTCTTCTCCATGAAATCGATTTTAAAAATATTGTTAGAGTTGCTGATGGACCGGGATATGACACTGAATTTATTTTTGATTAGTAATTTATTACAAATACATATATATATTGTTAAATTATGTTATTTATTAAAAAATGCGTAGTGCTGAACTAAAATTCAAGAGACTTTAACAATTAAAAATAATTTAATTTAATTGCAAGTCATGTCCATACATTGTTAGCATCTGAAATGTTCTGCCGTAAACTCATTTTATTTGAAATATTTTAAGGAAAATAAAATAGATTTTTTAAGATTTATAAACTTTTTTATGTATTTCTAGAGAAGAGATGTCCTTTGGGAAGGGTTCTCTTAGAAACAATGTACTTAGTAAGACTTATACTTAAAAGTCATATTTGGTGGGAAATGTCGGGGCATCAGAGAGACCACAGAATATTGTTAACATTAATATTAACATTTTTAAGATAAAAAGATATATTTGGCAGCTTATATGATACTGACTGCAAATCTAAGTTTGAGAAAAGTTCTTTCGTTTCCAAACAAATTATTTTCCTCTAAGTAATTTCTGAAACAATAGATCAAAAACATAAAAGGAAAAAACCCATCTTTTCAATTTTTTAATGACATTTTGTACTATATTAATTAGTTTTTTAATGTTTTAAACAAATCGTGGCCAATTTTGCTTTTAAGCTGACTTTTACCAAATGTCAATGTATTAGATAACAAGTTCGCGGGCTGATGACTAAGAGATAAATTCCATCATATCTAACTTCTAATAAAATAGCGAAAGATTTCTGAACCGAAAATAACTGAATTAGTCACCTTTCAAAACATGTAGAAGATATCTGTATCTCCACAGAATAATTCATCAATCTCACCCTGCCCCCTAAAAAAACTTGAGACAATTAGATGTCCCAATCCATGATCACTTTAACGAAAAAATAATAAAACTGAAATACCACGTAATTTATTAGTTTATAATAAATTTAAAAATAACAGGACTGCCACTGATCTGTAAAAACGAAAAATAGCCAGGTATTTTGATCACCAGGAAACAGCCAGCAATTTTTTATGAAAAAAGGAATTTTTGAAAACTGCTATAAAAGTAAAACTCCAAGGACATAATTTTATGTTAATTTTAAGAATTTTTGGGTCAAGGATAACGAGGAATTGTTTTATTTCTAAGGCCACCCGAAGAACTGAGATTCTATTGCCACAAACCTAGCATACAATTTTTGGATGCCTCTAAATCTGGAGATAATGTTCGGATTACTGCCCTACAACCTAGAAACGTCTAGATAGCAATTAATTTGGAGCCAGTAAAATTGAATAAGTGAGATTATTTTAGGATTTGAAATATATAAGCGCTTTGAAAATAAATCTCAAGCATCAATATTTTTTGGAAAAATTGTAAACAATTCCGACATAAACTAAAGATGATTAAACAAACAAAGGTATATTTTTGAGAGATACGCAAATTTTAAACCATTTTTTTAAATAGCGGGTCTGAAAATTTAGATTTAGATTTAGCATTTCGCATTGGGCGGAGAAATTCTACGGTGCTCAGTAGGCCAAAATGGACACAATTCTATCCTCGATCTAATCATCAACGAATTTAAAAAAAAATTGCTCAGTAGTTTCAAGAGAGCCTACTAACGCATGCAATTGCTAGAATTGTGGCATTAAGAAGTTGAACCTTAATCTAATAACCCTAGACTTTCAAATCCAAGATTTGCGTTATTTTATTCGCCTTTATTTCTTGAAATAGGTACACTTCAGTCGGGATTAAGCTGGATTCATTAATCAGCGGCCTAAAGCGAGAGGGGGAGTTATCATTTTAAGGTAAGAAATATTTTTTTTCCGGTGAAATCAACATAACGGCATTATCTTTAATTCTTACTAGAAGTTTTTTATCTCCAGGATATGCATGTTTTCAAGTTCATATATTCGGCTCGGATTCTTCTTCAGAATTACTCGAACAAATCTCTAAGTTGATCAAGTCTATATCCAAGTATGCGCAAATAAGGGTTCCTGCAAAGAGGAGACCTTGACCTGGCACAAAAAGGAGGCTTGGCAGAAGCAGGAGATCTGCCAGAAGAATTTTGTCTGGCAAGAGAAACAGTTCTTTCAGGATAATTTCCAAGTATACGCAAATAAGGTTAAATCCATACTTCCTTTATTATTAGATTATGTCACAATAAAAAGGAAGAGCATCGTTGTTTTGTTTCTGTTCCTACATGCTCAAAGTTTTCTCCCTTGAGAAAGGTGCAAAACGCGTGCAAAAAGAGAAGAAATGGTATTTGGTTTGTTGCATTCTTATTTTTCTTTCCTCTTTTTTATATTTGTTCAAATTTTTGTACTTCAAACAATCTCTTTTCGAATTACAATAAAAACAAGTTATGGTGTTTATACACATTTGACCGTTAGATTCTTGGTTTTGTTTTCAGGAATTCTATACATTATCGTGATAATTAGGCGATAAATGAGATTTTGAATTTGATATAAATCTTCCTATGATAATAATTAAAAATATAGGTTTTAAAAACAGGCTCCCGTTCGTACATAACTTATTTTTCTCTGAGTAATTTCTAAAATATTGTATCAAGAACATGCAAGAATAATATTTATCGTTCTAATTTTTTAGAAATATTGTGTAGAAATTATATTAGTTTCAAAAATCATTAAATGATGTATTATAGTAAGCACTACATAAATTTGTTTTCATAAAATATAACAATCTTTTCATAGGACAAGCTTGGCTACTGTTTATCAAATAAATAAACTGTATTTTATAATAATATCTTATATAACAAATATCTTACATTAAAACAGCAAAATATTTTAAAATCTATGTACAGTCATTAAGAAAATAATGTGTTTAATCAAATATTCCTCCTTTTGTAAATAGCTTCAGTTGCATACTTAGCTGCTTAACTAATTTTTACAAAGAAGATTATTTTAAAACAAATACTAAATTATAAAAATGTAGAAAATTGTTGAGCTTTTAAATTTTCCTAGAGCCCCTTAGCAAATTCGGTAATAATGGAAATTATTTAATTTGGAATATACACAAAAATTATCCTTATAACTTTTTTCTATAAAAAGAAAATTATCAGAGTTTTAGCATTTATGAGATTAAAAAAATTAATCACAAATCAAAATTTGAAGCCGAACATAGCATGGTATGAAAAAAGTCAAAAGAAGGAAAACATTTCTTTTTGAAAGCCCTAGAAGATGCTCGTAACTACTTTTTGGATTTTCCGAAAAAATCAAAATGACTCAAATTCTGAAAAAGCTTGTTTGAAGCTGGTTTATTATGCAATTCACTTTTTTACAAGAGTACATTTTGTTACAAGAAATAAACATAAATAAAACAAAAGATCTTTTTTTTTCTGTGATCTTTCCCTACTGACAAACTTCGTGTCCTATAACTATATAAATCAAACTATGAAATGCTTAATATTTATAATTAGAACTATCATAATTATCTTTTACTCAAAATATTTCCAAGGAAAACAAATAGATCAGTCCTATGCACCGCTCCCACACTTTCTGTTCTCTTTGCATCTGGAGGGGTATCGTAGTCTAAATAAAAAGAAAAACAAAGTTTTCAGTAACAATAAGAGCAGCTGTAAATAAAAACTTTAAAAAATCATAAAAAGATGTAATTTAATATTAGGAAAATTAAACAGAAAGATAAGTATTTCGAAAACAGTTTTAATTGTATTCATATTTTTATATTGTTTATTTTGTTAATGTAATTAATCTTATAAACAATTTAAATTGATGCAAATTTTAAAAATTGATCGATATTATTTTTTAACCAATAATCAGATCCGAGCCGACCTTAATAAATTTGTATCAGATAACACAGTAGGAGAAGACGTTCAACCAAAGAAATTAATTTTTAATCAAAATCATGAATCTTCAATTAAAAAACATAAATAATTTTCAACAAAAGAGTATAATTTTCACAAAAAGTAAATTTATTTATAACGTTACATAATAATTTTAATGTAAAATGATGAATAATTTAACTTGAGTACTTGAATTTTTTACCAAAAAGAAGAATTTTTAAATAAGGAGATCAAATTTCAAAGAAAAAAAACATTTTCTACAAAAAAAAATCGATGTTTTTCCAAAAAAGTCGATTTTTTAAAAACATATATGAATTGTCTACGAAAAAAATTAATTTTTAATTTATAAAGACAAATTTTTTATATAAATTGTTGAACTTTGAACTAGAAAAGGTCAATTATCCACCTGAAGTGGTTCTATTTTCTACTAGAACAGTATAATTTTTTGTTAAATATATTCAAAAAAAATACTAGTTACATTTTTAAAAAGAAGCTTTTAACCGCAAGTAGTTGAAATTTCAAGAAAAAAGGTAAATATTAGAAGAAAAATGTAAAAAAATTGTATTACAATTAAGAAATACTTCCTTTACGAAATACTACGTCTACTCTAAAAACTACGTGAAGCACTCTCTATTTTAAAATTTTCGAAAGAAGGAGCTTTTAAATTGTGACGAATTTTGACTTGGAACAGGGATTTAAAATTTTCTTTAGACTCTCTATCCTGAAATAAAAACGATAATTATTTCACTTATATGCCCTTCAACTGTAGATTAAGTAAAAATTACTTTTCTAATTTGACAAAAAATAATTAAACTTTGAAAACTTGAATTTGGCTCTTTATATTCAATTGCCTTAATATTATATTACAAGTTTTTATGCATTTTTTTTCAATTACTTCTGTTTATATTCGTGAAAATTATCAACTGCTTACTAAATTTTAGTATTTTTTTATGCATATAAACGCAAAAACAGGCCTATCTGATCGGGGCACTATCTATTGGATTTATTTATACTACAGTACCCCTCCGGATCCTAAAATAACAATTACAACACACATACATACAGGGGCAATGGACAGGGATCGGCTATTGTGCTTTGACATATAAATTTGTATCGTATTTTGAGAATAATTAAATGCTTTTCGAAATCTAACTCTTAGAAGTCATATTACTTCTAAAAAGCAATATTTGCTATACAACCTGAAAAACTTAAGTTTAGAGTAAGCACGCTACTGTTGATGCCGAGGTTTGGAAACTCTAAAGAAGGCTTACATAATTTTCTGGCTGTAATTTCTTATGAAATCGTGATGAATTCTTTTTTTAGTCTTGAAATACTTTAGAATTCATGTAAATATTACTTCTTCTTAAAATTTAAATACATTTAAAGATAGTCGCGGCGACTAAGACATAAGCTTTGGACCCGATCCGCTCGGTCAACGCAAGCGGTGATAATTAGCCTAGCAAGGAATTTTGTTATCGTCAGTTGTTAGCGGGACCAATACTTCTAGAAAAAGAGGGTACAAGGAAAATATAAAACATGAGAGGATACGACAAAAACTTCCATTTTATTCCATTAAGGCGTAAAACATCACACACGTGGTGACATCAATTCGAATTAAATTTATAAACAAATATTTATCCTTTATTCTATCTTTTATCAAATGGAAATATCAGAAAATAAAAAAAATTTATGCCTACATTGTAAGATATAATGGATATAGTGTGTGCTGTATAAACTAACAAGACAGAAATATACCCATTAATCACGTTTTTATTCAATTCTATTTCTCCAGAATTTAATAAGTTTCTCCTTTAATTAGAGAAGATGAGGATAGTCTGCACGTTATTCTTGCTGGTTAACTTCAATTATATTGGTCAGTATAGTAATCCATATTCTTAATCAAAGTAAAATTATGGTTTAATCAATAAACATCGAGACTTTTGCGGATTTCGCTCTTAAGGAATCGCATAAGATAACTTAGATCATATAAATGTCGATCTTCGACTTTTTTCTATCGAGCTCTTAATTCTTTATTCTATTCTTGAGAGATATAAAATAATCTTAAACACAGTAAGATAGGATTTTCTTCATTCTTTATAATATGTAAATTTGTCAAATATGGCACTAAAGTTTGTTGACACTTTCCATCTTGAGGTAAAGGTCAGTTTAGGTAAATCACCTGTCTATTTTCGGAAGTGGGTCAGCAGACCAAAATCATAAAATCTGTAGATTTTTAGTTTCTTAGGATAATAACTTTCGAAAGAATTGACAGTTTTCGTTCACCATAACCAAACTTCACTATCACCAAATTACTATCGTCGATCGTTTGACATTTAGTTTACAAAAATCTGGGCACAAGTGTGGGGAATATACAAAAACCGAGCGCGGAGCTCGATGGAAATACATTATCGAGCGTGAAGTGCCAGATAAATAAATTATGGAGCGCAAAGCGCGGGAACCAGCAGTCGCGTCCCCTAGGCGCGCTCAAACTTGCGAGCATGATTTTTCAACTAAAAAAAAAAACAAGTTTAACTAGAAAGATTAATTTCCGAACTAAAATGATAAATCGTCAATCAAAAAAACCTGCCCAGCGCTCGGGCAGA
The DNA here is from genome assembly GCA_010014905.2 of Druon quercuslanigerum. Classification (NCBI taxonomy): domain Eukaryota; kingdom Metazoa; phylum Arthropoda; class Insecta; order Hymenoptera; family Cynipidae; genus Druon; species Druon quercuslanigerum. The sequence continues at coordinate 2,373 of JAAAKG020154794.1, read as the reverse complement.
TTGTGCTAACGCGCTTTGCGTGCTGCTCGCCTTGCTCGCATTTTTGAGCGCGCCTAGGGCACGCCACTGTTGGTTCTCGCACTTCGTGATCGATAATGTATTTGTCTCGCGCTTCGCGCTCGATGATATATTTACCTGGTGCCACTCGCTCGTTTTTTGTATATACCCCTCATCTGTGCAAAATACTTTAAAATTGATGGTCAAAGCAATGACAACCATTATTTGGTGATTGTAAATTCTCTTTCGTTAGAGCTCCGTAATTTATAACCAACACATCCTTATCACGTATCTCATGCTTTCCACTTGATAACTTCCAAAATGCAAACATTTTTACTTTATTTACAATTCTATTATTTCAAATGTATATTATATTTATTTACGTACCTGGGTCCGGGGCTGAGTAATCAGATATTGCAAAATGGACTACAAATCTTGTTTTTAATGATTAATTTAATATTTGTTTCTTATTTTGCATACAACTTTATTTTAAGCCACCCTAAAAAATGTATATCATTCCACTAAATTAATATTATTACCACTAATAATATGCTTTAGTATTTTTAACATGAATTTAATTCGCTTATATTTAATGTAGATATAATTGAGGCGAAAAATGCTGTTAAATAAAATGTTGTATCCTGGGTTCTATTTCCAAAACGTATATTCCTTTGCTTTTAATTTATTTTATTAACCATAGATAATAAGAAGCTTGTTGTTTTTTAAGCAGTTATATCTTTTAATTTTTTTCGTCTCTTCTGTCATTTTTCCTACAACATTTTTATTTTTATTTTTGACGATTTAAAAAAAAACGATATGTCCTTTCAAAAATTCTTCATAACAAATTTCAATAAGTTTTCGCCTTTTTTTGTAAGAGCGACTTTTATGTATTTCATTTTTTCATAGCACTATTGACACTATTGACACTATCGACGAATAAATATCACTGTCCACAAACCGAAAAATTACGATAGCTCAAAACCACTTTACGGCTCAAACCACTTGACACTCCCCTACATAGAATTTTTAAGTCTAAAAAAAATTGTCCTTAAGAAAGTATGCCAAAGCAACATCAAATGTGATTAATATTTCGAAAGTTATCATGCCTTCACAATACAGACTGCAAACTACAGGCTACAGACTACAGACTATAGTGAAATTTTACACAAAACTAATACTTTCTCATTAGGATTATAATGTAAAAGTTACTTTCAAATCGCATTGCTCTGAATGGATTTTCACACATAACCATATGTGGAATGCAATCATACACATGGAGTTCTGTGTGACTTCCTACCGGGAATTCCACATCAATTTTTTCTCCTGGGCACGTACCATATACCTACAAAAAATTAGTCTTGTTAGTTTTACGGCAAAAACAATCGACTTAGTTTTGTTCTCCAGCTCCGACAGATAATGAAACCTATCTTAAAATTAGCTGCAACAAAATTTAATGCAGAGTTTTTACTGAGAGACGTTAATAACAACATTGGTATCAGTTAACAGCTATGTTCACAAACACATTGAAAATCAAAAACTTATTCACTACTTAAGGTATGCCAACACAAAATGGTATACTTTAAGAAAAATATGATCCTCCGTTTCTTGTTGCAGAAATAACTTCACAGTTCGATTGTTTGCCTAATGGCGAACCCATTCCTAATTTTCCTTGTAGCGAAGCTGCTGCTTCTTCTCCTCGCAGAAATTCTCTTAAAAGGCCTCTTCCTCTTGCTAGTCAAAATTCTTCTGCTAGTTCTCCTTCTGCTACCATGCCTGCTCTTCGTGTCAGGACCATGGCTCCTCATACCAAAAGATCTTCTCTGATACTTGGTTATAAACTTGAAGATCTTAGATTTGTACGACTTATTCTTAAGAAGAATCCAATCCGGATATACGAACTTCGAATATATAGTTTTTCTTCAAATAATTCACTTTTGCTGAAAACTAAAGAGAATTCATTTATGACTATGCCAGCTGAAGAAAGGATTGTGTTATCAACGCCCACTGGTGACATATGTGCAATATTTCAAAATACAAACAGATATAAGAACTTCCGGGGAATATATAAACATGGCATATTTTGTGCAAGACGGGTGAAATTAAACATGAACAGCGGCGTGGTTGAACAACTGACCACAGAAGAAATCGAAGAATGTCCGGTAGGGCATAATTTTTCAATTAAAAAGACTTTTACAACAGTTTTCCAGCCTCTTGATGTTTAAAAAATGTAATAAATATTATGTGATTAAATGCGATTTAAAATAAGCTACACTATATCTTTTTTCAATGATAAATTCACTTGTGACGAAAGTAAGTATCACCCTCCATATTTTAGTCAAGTAATAGTGTAGTCTTTTTCGATCACAGGGGGTAAGT